>JAODAL010041727.1:0-35580 GCA_025379985.1 Phyllomedusa bahiana | reverse complement strand
AAAGTGAAAAAACACGTATCTGAAATGTATTCGGATACTACAAGGTATTTTTGGCACCTATCAATTCACTGTGGTGACTATAAAATTGCTGTATTCAAATTTAAGTGCAAGCTGCCTCAATGAACAAAGCTGTAGTGCGCCAAAGTCAAAAAACACGTATCTGTTATGTTTCGTATATAATAAAGATATTTTTGGCACCTTCAATTCACCTGTGGTGACTATAAAATTGCTGTATTCAATTTAAGTGAAAGCTGCCTCAATGAACAAAGCTGTAGTGGCCAAAGTCAAAAACACGTATCTGTTATGTATTCGTATAATACAAGATATTTTTGGCCACTTTCAATTCAGCTGTGGTGACTATAAAATTGCTGGATTAGATTTAAGTGCAAGCTGTTCAATGAACAAAGCTGTAGTGCGCCAAAGTCAAAAAACACTTATCTTTTTATGTATTCGTATAATACAAGATATTTTTGGAAACCTTCAATTCACCTGTGGTTGACTATAAAATTGCTGTATTCAAATTTAAGTGCAAGCTGCCTCAATGAACAAAGCTGTAGTGCGCCAAAGTAAAAAAACACGAAAACTGTTATGTATTCGTTATAATAAAAGGGATATTTTTGGCACCTTTCAATTCACCTGTGGTGACTATAAAATTGCTGTATTCAATTTAAGTACAAGCTCCCTCAATGAACAAAGTGTAGTGCGTCAAAATCAAAAAACCGTATCTGTTATGTTTTGGTATAATACAAGATTTTTATGGCTCCATTGACTTCACCTGTGGTGACTAAACAATTGCTGTATTCAAATTTAAGTGCAAGCTGCCTCAATGAAAAAAGCAGTAGTGCGCCAAAGCAAAAAACCCGTATTGTTATGTATTCGTATAATACAAGATATTTTTTGGCACCTTTCAATTCCCCTGGGGGTGACTATAAAATTGCTGGATTCAAATTTAAGTGCAAGGTGGATATATCAACAAAGGTGGAATGGGCAAAATTGAAAATGAACCCCTATCTGAAATTTTATGTGATAATAAAAGTGGAGTTTTGCCCCTAACAAAGGACCTGCAGTTACTAGAAAAGATGTGTACCCCAAATTTATAAGTTCAGGCTGCCAAATTCCAGGAAATATTTCAATAGAAAACGGTTAATAATAAAGCTATTGCAGTGCAATGTCTACACAAACTCTTGGTGAACTTTATCAGTATTCTTTATAGAGCTTGTCTGTGTTTGCCCGCGGGCCCACCCCCCTCCCCCGCTCCCCCCCCGTGACTTTACAGCGGTAGATGCTCCTTTTAAAATTCTCTGCTAACTACACAAAATCTTCCAATCTTAATCAACTAAATTGTAAGGATCACAGCTAATAGTAGAGGTTTCTCTGTGAAGAAATAGAATAATTTCGCTGAGCTTTTGGACACAAGCAGAGCGCATGTCCTTCAGCTCTGAGACGCTGAGAGACACTGAGGCTGAACAAAAAAACGCTGTTCTATGTAAAACGAGGTCATGTGATTTTTCCAGCCAATCGCAACCATACACATCCCAGTATGAGTTGCACACACAATTTTCACCCTGCTCTATTCTGTAAATGATTTGCTGGCCCCAAAATGACAGGAAGCGCCGAAAATGGCGCGATTTTTAATAGATGATGCACAGATTTTAACCTAAATTATCGCATGATCTAAAAATTTCGATCAACATAAAAACTGTGCCGATTTCAACTTTGTCGATTATAATCGCTCAATACTAATAACAAACAGTCTTTTTTGCACCAATGAAATACACCAACAGTAACTAAAAAATTTCTGTATCCAAATTTAATTAGAAGTTGGCTATTTGAAAAAAACTGGGGTGAACCAAAGTGCAATACAGCTATTTAGATGTTATACGGATAATAAAAGGTGTTTTTTACACCAATGAAATACAACAGCAATTACTAGCAAATTTCTGTATCGTAATGTAAGTACAAGATGTGTCTTTGAACAAAAATGGCCTGCACCAAAGTGAAAATCACCAAACTAAATTGTGTACGGATAATAAAAGGTGGTTTTTGCAATTATGAAATACACCTGCAATTACTAGCAAATTTCTGTATCGTAATATAAGTACAAGATGGGTCGTTGAACAAAAATGGCCTGCGCAAAAGTGAAAAACACTTAATTAAATTGTGCACAGATAATAAAAGGTGGGTTTTGCACCAATGAAATACAACAGCAGTTACTAAAAAATGTCTGTATCCTAACGTAAATACAACGTGGGTCTTTGAACAAAAAATGGCCTGCGCCAAAGTGAAAAACACAAAATTAAATTGTGTACGGATACTAAAAGGTGTTTTTTTCACCAATGAAATACAACAGCAATTATTAGCAAATTTCTGTATCGTTATATAAGTACAAGATGGGTCTTTGAACAAAAATGGCCTGATCCAAAGTGAAAATCACCTAATTAAATTGTGTACGGATAATAAAAGGTTGTTTTTGCACCTATGAAATACACCTGCAATTACTAGCAAATTTCTGTATCGTAATATAAGTACAAGATGGGTTCTTGAACCAAAATGGCCTGCGCCAAAGTGGAAAAAACTTAATTAGATTATGTACGGATAATAAAAGGTGTTTTTGCACCTATGAAATACACCTGCAATTACTAGCAAATTTCTGTATCGTAATATAAGTACAAGGTGGGTCTTTGAAAAAAACTGGGCTGCACAAAAGTGAAAAAAAAAACTAATTAAATCGTGTACGGATAATAAAAGGAGGTTTTTGCACCCATGAAATACACCTGCAGTTACTAGAAAAGTTCTGTATCCTAATGTAAGTACAAGATGGGTCTTTGAACAAAACTGGGCTGCACAAAATAAAAGGTACTATTTCACCAAAAAGTGGCCAAAAACTGGTAAAAAATAGCCATTTCAACTTAGGTTCAAAGCAGTCTGGGCTGCACAATATACACTCTCTTTTCAAAAGCCTGCCTGTCTGTCTGTGTTCGCCCGCCATCCCCTTCCCTCCATGGCTGTTCAGCGCTAGAAGCTTCTTTAAAAGTCTCAGCTTAACTAACTAAGAACTGAAATTCTCTAATCTACCTATGTTCTAATGTTCACAGCTAAAAGCATAGTTGTCTGTGAGAACAAAGAGAACTTTGTCTCTGAGCTGAGCTGTATTGAGGAGAGAGCTAACACACGTCCTGCTCTTATGAGACACACTGACACACTGATGCTGAACAGGAAGGGCTGTTCTATGCAAAACGAGGTCATGTGTTTTTTCCAGCCAATGACAACCATACACATCACAGTCATGATGTCGCACACCCAGCTCACCCTGCTCTATGCTCTAAGCTGATTTGCTGGACGCCAAAATGACAGGAACTACCGAAAATGGCGTGATAGTAATAGATTATGCTCAGATTCTCACCTAAAATAACTCGTGATCGGAAATTTCCGATCAACCTAAAAACCGTGCTGATGTCAACTTTGTCTATTATAATAGCTCATCACTAGTAATGGCATTACGCTGCTGCCACAATAACTGGAGCATGTGGAGGGTGGAATTCCAGCGTGTTGCCACGTCAACAATGAGACAGTTGACGGGGAGGCCAAGCTGAAGCTGTAATGCAGCCAGCCGGAACGAAGCAGGGTGCGAACAGCAGAAGTGTGAGCTCAGACCTCGAGCCTTCCTCAGCAGGCAGTCCAGACCTGGGTAGCTCTTTAGAAATTTCTGGACGACGAGGTTCATGATGTGTTCCAGGCACGGGATATGCTCTAGCCTACCGATCTTAAGGGTAGCCAGGATATTTCACCCATTATCGCACACCACCTTGACTGGCACAAGGTTCTTGTCCGTTCTTGACCATGTTTACTAGTCCATGTATTGGTGGTCAGATGGACTTTGCCGGACACAAATGCAGACAACGCGCTAGAGATTTTAGATGACACGTGGCTGGCAGGGCAGGGATGGCTTTTCGGGAAAAGAAATGCCTGCTCGGTATCTGGTATTGTGTGCAGGCAAGGGTCATGACGTGGAGAAACCCATCTGTGTCCACCAGGCGGGTAGGCAACATTTCTAAAGCCAAAATCCTGGCAATGCCAACATTCAGGCTTTTGGCTTTGGGATGTTTTGGGATGAAGTTTTTCTTCTGCTCCCACACTTGGTATATGGAAGGCTGGCTGCTAGACTGGCCGCTGTATGGCGTGCAGGTCAAACTGGTGGAAGGAGAAGGGGTAGGCTGTGTCTCTGATGGAGCTGGTGGTAATTGTGCGACGGTGTGTGGCACTGGGGCTGATCCTTGCTCATGCCACAGCGGGACATGGGCAGCAGAGGAATGCATAGTCTTGGAAGTGGCGGAGGAGGAGGCGGAGACAGAGGGTGTGACAGTGGTTGGAAGCCCACAACCGGTGTGGCCTTTTTTTTTCACCAAGTGATCCCTCCATTTCAACTTAGGCATTTGCTGCATGTGACTAGACATGTTGGTGGTGGTTAAACACTTTAGATTCTTCCCTCTACTGGTGCATTTACAGCAGATGCGGCATATGACGTCGCTGGGCGAATCTGAGGCATGACTGAAAAAGGCCCAGGCTTCAGAGGTCCCAGACCTTTTCGACGGCGATAAGCGAGGAGCTGTGTTTCCGCTGATCATGGTTGTCAGAATAATCTCAGCGGACTTGTACGACCGCCTACTCCCTTTTTGAGGCCGGACCCGTACTGACACTACCCCATCGTCTTCCTCCTCATCCACTGATGAAGCGCTCACAAGCAAATTCTGCTAAAAAGACCATGTTGGATCCGCAATGTCATCATCATCATCATCACAGGTGACTTCCTCGTCCTGACATTCTACATCCTATAGCTGTGGGCTACAAGCCACAGGCACTGCAAGGGGTTGCCGACAACCCGGGATTTGTGCCGACTGACCAGCTTCCTTCTCCTACTCTGATGGCATCAGCTATTGGGCGTGAGAGCAGACAAAATCATCATCTGTGGCCTCTTGATCTTTTGAAATGCCTTCTGACCCCCACCACATTGTGTCATCAAAGAGGTCTTCAGAACATGGATTATCCACAGTGGTGTGTACATGAGTTGACATTTGGACTGCCTTTGCTTCAGGTTCGACGAATGCTGATGTTGATGATGATGACGACATTTGGTGCCATGACTGGGAGGACGAGGACATAAAACTACTGGATGCAGGTTACGTCCTGCAACTGACGATGTGCTGGCTTGCGTGTTGTTGCCAGCACTAGAAGGAGCACCTTCTCTCTTACCTCTACCTCCACGTCCTACACCATTGCCCGCTTACCACCTGCAGTTTGCTCCATGTTCAGAAAGAAAAAAATGTAAAATGTCTAGAAGGTTTTTTCACAATCTCTTATTGAAAAACTTTACTGCAAAGACAGCAAATCACAGATATACTTAAATCCCTCTAATTTCCAACGGCCATCTAGGATTAGAAACAGAATTGTTTCTATCGAATATCTGTGAACTGCGGTCTGGTGGAAGAACCGTAATACCAACTCAACAGTGTTCTTCCTTCAGTCCCTGAGAGTTCCACCTGCCCAGTAGGACTAGCAATTGATAGTTTTCAACAAACTATTGTGCAAGTGGGCTATTTGCGCCAAACTGACAAGCACGGAGACCAATAGCACTATTTGCTACATTATACGGCTTAAATATGGTGTTTTGCCATCGCTGA
The DNA here is from genome assembly GCA_025379985.1 of Phyllomedusa bahiana. Classification (NCBI taxonomy): domain Eukaryota; kingdom Metazoa; phylum Chordata; class Amphibia; order Anura; family Hylidae; genus Phyllomedusa; species Phyllomedusa bahiana. The sequence goes on along the minus strand of JAODAL010041727.1, from coordinate 29,902 downwards.
GAACAGACACCAGTTTAAATAAAATATTTGTAACCAAATGAACGTACAACTGGGCTATTTGTGCCAAACTGACAAGCACGTTGTGCAATAGAACTATTTAAAAGTTATATGGATTAGATATGGTGTTTTGGCACTGCTGAGAACAGGCACCAGTTAAAATAAAATATTTGTAACCAAATGAGCGTACAACTGGGCTATTTGCGCCAAACTGACAAGCACATTGTGCAATAGAACTATTTAAAAGTTATATGGATTAGATATGGTCTTTTGCCACCGCTGAGAACAGGCACCAGTTAAAATAAAATAAGAAAGGGACAATTTCAACTCAGTTGGGAGGTCTGCTGGCCAAAAAGTATTAAAAAACATTGCTATTTCACTGTGAGTTCACAGGACAGGCTGTGCTGAATAGAAGCAATGTTAAAATAGCAATGTATTTGGTAATAGTCTTGTTATCCTTGCCTATATGTTTTAAGCTACTCAATGAAATGGAAATAACCATTTAACTCTTTATAGTTCTGTAGATGTGTGCCCTGCTGTTAAAACTCCTCCATTACCAATGTCCCTCTAACAGACTTGCCTAGACAAACAGAACTGAAATGTCAGTCACTGGTGTGGAACCACCCACAGTCTGTTCCGGGAGTGGGAGCCTACATCTGGCTGTGAAGAGCAGGCTCTGTTGTCAGATGGGACAACCTCTTTAAAAAAAACATTTACTTATATGATCTGCACTGGAGTTCCAAAGAAGGATAGGAGATCAATGTTAAATAGCTAAGAAAAACCCTCTAGATCCCGGTTTAATGCTCCAATATTGTCTATGCAATAGGAAACTTGCCTGTGAGCGTAATGTCGATAAAGCAAATTTTCACAGGTTTGCTCATCTCCAGCTGGCGCTATAAATATAATGGAAAAAATAAAAAAATAACTTAAAATTCACACAGTATTAAAGTGAACAAAAGTAAACAACCCACGTCTTTACACATCAATGATGTTTCAAATTTCTTATCTGATATTTAGCTGACAAATTTAATATCTGTGTAGTATAAGATAAATGAATCATGGTAATAAAGCAATAGTGTTTGATAGATGGCCTGCTTCTGTTTATTTCTTTCTGTGACAGCATTATTCTTTGTTTTATAGGAGTAAGAATAGAGATGAGAAAGTCAATTAAAGCCAGCAGAAATACAGTTATGTCCTTCTATTTTATATTGCTTATTTACATTCACACTGCTAATGTAAATTTGAGTTGACACCTTTAAGGGGCATTCCCACTTCAGACATTTATGGCATATCCACATGGTATGCCATAAATGATAGACGCAGGTCTTTACGAGGTTCTTTGATACCCTCATCCTGCTTTGTGCTATGACCACAGCAAAAAGATAGAAGGATGGGCATGTTTCTCAGCCTCAGCTGTACTTGGAACTCCTAAGCACGTAGTTTTTAGTACTTAGGCACAGAGCAGGCCAGGGAGTCATTGACACCATTCACAGGATAGGTCCTGGTCCCAGAGTTGGATCAGAATCTTTCAGACATTTATGGTATCCCCTGTGGCATATTCTCCTCAACACCATACTTACTGACTCTCCCTGATTGTGAGGGAGACTCCCTGAAAAGGGGAAGTCCTCCTGGTATACCTGAAGAGTTGGTAAATCTCCTGCTATGGTAGGTTTGCCACCAATCTGGTAAACCACCGGCAGGGGCAGTTTTGCTGCCAGAGGGCCAGTGCCAGGATTTTATTTGTACAGGCCATGTCAAGTACTGGTAACTTTTAGAATACACTCTTGGGCATGCCTATTAGGGTATGTTCACATGGCTTATTTGGACGCTGATTTTTCACAGCACCAAAACCTCACCTGGAACACGCTTCTTCAGAAGAGGTTTTTGATGAGGTTTTGGACGAAGTTTCCACCCATACAAATTAATAGCCAGTTCAAAAACCGTGCCAAAAAATGTTCCAAAAACACACCGCACACTATATACACTAGTGCAGTATATATGACTGAAAGGGGGTCAGACATAGTCACAGGTTGACAATGTTTGGTCGGTTTTAGCCTAAGGCTCTATGGCAGCTAAACCACTTTATACATTTGAGGACTTTTTTTTACTGGCTGTGGGTCGCCCTTTAAATAGTGGTGGTGCCAGGGTAAAGCCTCATGAGATGCTGCCCTGACATCACTTGGTGCATAGGGACCACATTGTAGCTTGGCTCTGAAGGAAAGCTGATTGATGTGGTGTTACCCAGCTTGGATGCTGGTTAGGAGATGCAACGTCCAGTAAAGTTGAATAATACCACATCCCTTATCAGCTTTTCTCCGAAGCTGTTACACAGATGTGAAAAAGGGGATGTGGATTTGTACAAAAGAGGGTGTGTGATGTAAAACAGGGGGTGTGGCCCACTCAAGCCATCAAGGTGGCACGCTTCAATTAAAAATCTCCCTGAAGGCCACTTCCAAAAATTGGCAAGTATGCTCAACACCCAGCTCCAGAGCCGCCATCAGAAATTTCAGGGCCCCCTACAGCCAAAGCTCTTGGGCCCCCCTGTTAATCCCGCCCCCTATCAATTCAATTGCCCCGCCCCCACCAACCACGTCCTGCAACCCAACCCCAGAAAAAAAATGCGATTGTGCCATTGTCTTTAGATTGAGTTCTTGTTGAATTTTACAACATACAGTTTATCTATATTGTGTGTCAGTATGTATACAAGGGCCAGCAAATACCACATTTCACCACGATATACTTACCAAACCAGCATACCAAGACCAATATAACCAGACAAAACACCAATTAATACCGCCACATATCACTATGTATGGTGACAAATAGCACTATAATGTTGTTGACTAAACCAGTGTACTAAGGCCGATATTACCATAAACAACAACAATATACAAAGACAAAGTAATACCGCAACATCATCACCACATATCTCCACTGTTACCGAATATAATCCAATACAATAACATCAATATTACCACCATACTGTGACCATATAGGGGGAAATGCATGAAAACTGTCTAGGTCTAAATCTCACTTTGTTGCCCATAGTAACCAATCAGTGTTCCCAGCTTTATTTTTTCAGAGCAGTATATAAAATGAAAGTGGAGCTCTGATTGGTTGCTATGGGCAACAAAGAAAGTCCTACATCTAGACAGTTCTCATACATGTGGCCCATAGTGGCAGATATAAGTGATTACTGTGCAGTTGCATTTAGTGACTCACAGGTGACATCTGATAAGTCATTCACGTTCCCTTTTCTTCTCCATCCGGTCCAGGCCACCATGAGGACTTCTCCCTGCAGAATTCACAACACAAAGACCTGAGACTCCTCACTTTATCATAATCCTACTGTTACCCATCCCTTATGTACAAACTCCATCCATAGTGCCCCAAATTGTAATAATTACCCCTTTGGTTCACTGGTCGTTTTATAAGGTCCCTCGTAGGTAGGTAGCCAGGTAATAGGCCCCCTGTTTGTAGAGAGAGAACTTGACTGGGGCCCCACATGGAGGAACTTGAGTGGGGCCCCACTCAATTTTCCCCTCCCTTTCCCCCTGCTGCTTGGGGCTCATTAAAGGGCCTCCTCCCCCTCAGCCTTTGTGGGGCCCCACGGTCCAGTGAGGGGTTCCCACAAATCAGGGACCTTGAATGGCCCGCTCAAACCACGGGTTTTTGGGGGGCCCACTTAAGGCCCCGGGTTTGCAGGGCCCCCCAAATCTTAGGCGCATGAGTGTGGCCCCAAATCCCTGGGGCCTTCAGTGGGACCCCCTAAATCTCTGGGGCCTTCACTGGGGCCCCCAAATCTCTGGGGCCTTCAGTGGGACCCCCAAATCCCAGGGGCCTTCAGTGGGACCCCCAAATCCCAGGGGCCTTCAGTGGGACCCCCAAATCCCAGGGGCCTTCAGTGGGGCACCCAAATCCCTGGGTCCTTCACTGGGGCCCTCTAAATATCTGAGGCCTTCGCTGGGGTCCCCAAATCTCTGGGGCCTTCGCTGGGGTCCCCCAATCCCTGGGGCCTTCTCTGGGTCCCCCAAATCCCAGGGGCCCTCAGTGGGGCCCCCAAATCCCAGGGGCCTTCGCTGGGGCCCCCAAATCCCTGGGGCCTTCGCTGGGGCCCCCAAATCCTTGGGGCCTTCACCTTGGCCCCCAAATCCCTGGGGCCTTCACTGGGGTCCCCAAATCCCTGGGGCCTTCGCTGGGGCCCCCAAATCCCTCAGGCGTTCGCTGGGGCCCCCTAAATCTCTGGGGCCTTCGCTGGGACCCCCAAATCCCCGGGGCCTTCGCTGGGGGTCCCCAAATCCCTGGGGCCTTCGCTGGGGCCCCAAAAATCCCTGGGGCCTTCGCTGGGGCCCCCAAATCCTTGGGGCCTTCGCTGGGGTCCCCAAATCCCTGGGGCCCCACAGGATTTGGAAGTGCCCTGCCATAAAAATAGGGGCCCGCGCTGTAAGTGAAGTTTAACACCATTGCTTTACATTACAACGATTGAGTCTCCTTACTTCAGTACAAGCTGCTGCTGCACAGACAGAGCAGTCGCCCCCCTCCTCCTTCCTCTGGCTGCTGGCAGATCAGTGACGCCCCGCCCACAGGGCAGGACTCACTGATTTCATTTGATGATGTCACCAGGCAGCCAGAGGGAGGGGGGGCCGACTGCTCCATCTGTGCAGCAGCTTTTACTGAAGTAAGGAGACTCAATCTTTGTAATGTAAAGCAATGGTGTTCAACTTAGCTTACAGCGTGGGCCCCCCTCCCGACAGCAGATTGCTTCACATGGTACAGAGAGCAGACCTACGGTCTAATCTCTGTACCATTACTGTGGAGCAAGGGGGCGGGGCCTGCCGGTGATGGCGGGCCCCCCCTTGCTTCACATTCTGGCCGGGCCCCATACTGCAGTAGGGGCTCTACCCCCCTAATGGCGGCCCTGCCCAGCTCCCAGGGCATGTGGCCAAACAGTTCCCCTTTCTTTGCCGCATCTCTACATAAGTAGGTTACAGATTGATTGGACAGCTAGAGAAGCAACAGAGGTTACAAAACCTTTTGCTTAACTAGTTCTTAACCAGGCCATTTAGCTCCCATCCTGACCAGACTCATTTCCTTTTTCACAGTACACACAGTTTTAAATACTGTAAGGCTATTTCTACACAGCACAGAAAAACGTCACTTTTTCCAGATTATTTCGTGTTCTAAGAACACTGAAAAAATGAGTGAAATGAGGTCCCCTAGACTTCTATAGTAAAAGCGTCCTGTTGTCTCCACAGAACGTATTTTTTCTGCTAGTTTTATTTGATGGCCGATTTTTGAAACATGTTGCAAAAAACGACTGAGCAGGGCAGAAAATTTACTATTGGAAAGCACCGGACGTTTTTTGAGTGTTTTTTGGCGCATTTTTTGCAGAAGTATTGCAAATCTATTATTGTGCATCTTCACAAAAAAAATCACCAAAAAACGCATAAAAAAAAACGCAAAGCATGTCAAAAACGGATGCTTTTTCAGCAGCTTTTGTCATGTAGTGGGCAAAAAACTCAGTTTTATGAACGTTTTTAGGATTTGGTTTTCAGGCCGTTTTTTGTCCAATGCTGTGTAAAGCTATCCTAAGCTTTCTCACACTAGGTTATTCTATTCATGGACATCCCAGAACATCTGTGCAGAGATAAACAGCCACCATCTGGACATTGAAAGTCGGAAGGCAGTCAGTAAGTACTTGAAGGGGATGGTCACTTTTTTTTATAATTTAGGCACATGCTGCTGTAATAACAAAAATAAAAAAATACTTACCGCTCCATTTATCACCATTACAGTGCTGCAGCTGCTGGCAGTGTCTCCTATTCTTTTGATTACATTTGACTCTGTTGGCTGGTCACCAATCAGTGGCTGCAGCAGTCTCATGCTACTGACTTGACATCACCTCTTGGATGTAAATGACTTATGAGCAGAGAAGTCAAGGATGGCGCAGGTGACTATTGCAGCCACTGATCAGCTACAACAGTCATGAGCCAACCGCAGAGCCAGATGTAAACAGAAGAATGGGAGATGATGGCAGCTTCAGTGCTGGAACAGGGTATGTACAGTATGTCACAAAAGTACACCCCTCACATTTTTGTAAATATTGTATTATATATTTTCATGGGACAACACTGAAGATAAGACACTTTGAAACAATGTAAAGTAGTCAGTGTACAGCTTGTATAACAGTGTAAATTTGGTGTTCTTCAAAATTAAACAATACACAGCCCATGGGCGTAACTAGAGAAGCCAGGGCACCAAAGCAAACTTTTGGATGGATCCCCCTATCCCCACCCCCCCCCCTCTGCCCACCCCCGGCCCAAACGAACATTAACCAACATGTTTAATAATGTGGGAAATACAAAGGGTAAAACCCTCCCCATACAAATAACCATAAACTGCAAACCAAAAAAAACCACTATACCAAAACCAAAAATTACCAAAAAAACCCCTTTTAAACATGGAAACCCGATTATACCGCCAAAAAACATGACCACAAAGTAACCTGAATTTTTTAAAAAACCCCCCCTACCCCTATTTCTGATCAGTCCAAAAAGCCCAATGTTTACCGCAATTTGCCCTTTTATAGTGGTATTTTTATAGTGTCCCACAGGCCCTGCAAAAATTGAAATATAACCCCCAAACAGGGGCCCAATTTAGTAAAAGGTTTCCCAGGTACCAGGTGATTTGAAAATAGTTTCTTATTTTTGGGGCCCACATTTTGGCTCTTGTCTGAGGAGTCGTTCATTTTTCCCCTTTTTTCCCCTATTGGGGTTCCAAAACCTTCCTGATGACTTCCCCTTTCCACCATTTAAATCCCTGTAGAATTTAAAAACACAAAATATTAATTGGCCCCTCCCCTTTTTTTAAAAATTTTTCCCAAAGGGAATAGTGCCCCCCTCCCCTCATATACAAACTCCCCATTTATAAAGGGCCCCCAAAATTTTAAAAATTTCCCCCCCTGGAAATTAGGGGCCCCCATCGGATGTAGGGTTAACAAGGGGGCCCCCGGGGGGGGGCGGTAGCTGGGTTAGTTTTAGCCCCCAAAGGGGCCAGTAGCTGGGGTAGCATGGGGAGTTTTTGGGCAGCTTCGGCCCCCCGGGCAGTAGTTTTGGGGGTTTCTATGTGGGAAAATTTGGGAGCCCCCTTTAGCTTGGGCCAAAACCCCTTTTTGGAAAAAGGAATAGGGTCTCTGTAGATTGGGGCCCCATTGTAGGCGGGGAAAAAAGCCCCCCCCCCCCAAAACGATTGGGGCCCCCCTTTGGGGCCCATAATCCCCCCCCCCCCCCTGGAAAATAGGGCCCCCTTGTAGGCGGGAATAGTTCCCCCCCCTGTAGATTAACCCCCTTTTGGGCAAATGTCCCCCCTGAAGATTAGATAAAAAAAACTTTGAGATTCTGGTTCACATATTTATGAAAAAAAAAATGTTTTAAGCCCCCCACAATTTAAAAGGGAAAATTAAATTTGGGGCAGTCCAAAGCTATCTTTACCCTAAATTTGAGCCAAATTCAGGCCTTCACTGGGTCCCCGACCTCCATTAATCCAAAAAAAGAAAAATAAAAAAACACCAAACCGGCAAGCTCCCACTCTTAAAAACAGCCGTGAAAGTGGGGGTGGTGGGGAAAAAAACCCAAAAAGGAGGCCCCCCTTCCTCCCCATATAGATTAAAAGCAATAAAAACGCCAAAAAAACGATGGTTTCCAAAAAAAAAAAATTTTTTAAAAAAACCACTATGGGGGCCCCTGGGTGCCATTTGGCAGGGTGCGGAAAAAATTTTTAAAAATATATATAAAAAGCCCCAAACCCAAACTACCGGGGGCCAAACAGCTGCAAAAAAGGGGCAAAACATTACTTTGGAAATCCCAAAAAAAGAAGCTTTTAAAAGGTATTTTTCATACATGAAAAAACTTTGAGTTTTCTGGTTCACTTTATTTTTAAATAAAAAAAATGCTTAAAAGCCGCCCACGACCTTAAAAAGTGATACTGGGTCGGGCAATCCTACGCTATTTTTACTTAAATTAGAGCCACGTTGTATTAGGAAATATTTTCCCCCCCCCTTTTGGGGGCCCCTTTTTTAGCTTTAGTTCTCCTCCCCCCCCTTTTAAGGGCCCCCTGTACCCCTTATTTCTCCCCCCTTTAGGGGGCCCCCCCTTTGTGGGTATATTTTCCCCCCCCCCCTTTTTTTAGAGCCCCCTGTGGGGATACTTCTCCCCCCCCTTTAAAAAACCCCCTGGGGGATAAAACCCTCCCCCCCCCTTTAGGCCTCCTGTAGGTATACTTTTTCCCCCCCCCCCTTTTAGAGCCCCCGTAAGAAAAACTTCTCCCCCCCCCCCTTTTTAGCCCCCTGTTGGTTTTTTTCTCCCCCCCCCCTTTAGACCCCAATTTAGGAATAGCCCCCCCCCTTTAAGCCCCTGTAGGTATACTTTTTCCCCCCCCTTTTGGGAACCCCCTGTGGTATATTTTCCCCCCCCCTTAGACCCCCCCTTTTGGGTATCCTTTTTGCCCCCCCTTTTAGACCCCCCTTTTTGGGGTATATTCCCCCCCCTCCCTTTTATCCCCCCCTGTAGGTTTTATAGTTTTCCTCCCCCCCCTTTTTGGGGTTCCCCTGTAGGTATAAGTTCTTCCCCCCCCCCTTTTAAGCCCCCCCTGTAGGTTTACTTCTCCCCCCCCCCCTTTTTTTAGCCCTTTTACTTATGGGTTCCCCCCCCCCTTTAGAGCCCCCTGTTGGTATCGTTCGCCCCCCCCCCTTTTTAAGGGCCCCCTGAAAGGTATATTTTCCCCACTTTTTAAAGGCCCCCGTAGGAAATACCCCCCCCCTTTTAAAGGACCCCCCCTGTGGGTTTTAAGCTCTCCCCCCCCCCTTTTAGACCCCCTGTAGGAAAATATTTTCCTCCCCCCTTTTGGGACCCCCCTGTGGGTATAGTTCTTCCCCCTCCTTTTAGAGCCCCCTGTAGGTATACTTTTTTCCCCCCCTTTAGACCCCCCTGTACTTATAATTCCCCCCCCCTTTTAGACCCCCCCCCTTTAGGTTATTCTTTTCCTCCCCCCTCCCTTTAGACCCCCCTTTGGTTATAGTTTCCCCCCCTTTTAGAGCCCCCTTAGGTAAAAGTCCCCCCCCCTTTTTTTAAGCCCCCTTTAGGTGTACATCCCCCCCCCCCTTTGGGGCCCCCCGGGGGTATAGTTTTTCCCCCCCTTTAGGCCCCTTTTGGGTTTTTAAAGTTCCCCCCCCCCCTTTTTTAGAGCCCCCTGTAGGTATGTCCCCCCCTTTTGACCCCCATGTTGTTATTTTTCCCCCCCATTTTAGGGCCCCCTGAAAGGCATATTTCCCCCCTTTCCCCCCCCCCTTTTTTAGACCCCCCCTGTAGGTATATTTTCCTCCCCCCCCTCCCTTTTAGGGGCCCCCTGTAGGTATACTTCCCCCCCCTCCGAAACCCTTATTATTTTACCCGGCCGCGCCCCCCCCCGGCGTCTCCGCCCGGGTTTCCGGGCCCCCAAAGCCTGCTCCCTTTAGGCTTGGGGCCGGGCCCGGGGAAAGCTCGGAAGGCGGCGCAAAAGACGTCACTTCCCCTTTCCCCCCTGTAGCGATTTTAAGGCAGGGACAGGGGGGCGAAACGGCTTTTCCCTGCCCCGCTTTTCACCCCCTTTAATTGGTTTCCCGCTTCGCACGGAACGTGCAAAACAATTAAGAAGAGCCTCTTTTAAGCAAGGGGGGGGAGCCTGCCGGGGGGCGGGGGGGGCCCCCCCCTGGCCTTCACAGACCGGCCCCGAAGCTCTCACCCCCGCAGGAACTTTTTATTTTCACTGCCAGGGGGCCCCCAGGAGCGGAAACCCAAAAAGCAGTGATAGAAGCTGCCGGGGGGCCCGGGGGCCCCCCAAACCCTTTGGGCCCCCGGGGAAGCAACTGCCCCCCCGGATTTCCCCCGGGGTATTTACTCCCCTGACCGGGCCATAAAAGTCTAAACGTGCAAAATTTTGCCAGTTTTCCTCCAGGGGATTCATTTGACTAATTAGTATTGGGGTGCTTTTTCACAAAAGCCATTTTTGGGGTGCAGTTTTAACTGCCCCCCCCAAATTTAACCTCCCCTTTTATTACTAGCAAGCTTCTTTCAGTTGTCTAAATTGTTCAGAAATGTGTTTCAAGTAAGTAATCAATAACTGTGTTTGAAGTTTTCTGGATTACAAACACACTAATTGATTACTCAGTTTCTAAACAGTTAAGATAAGTGAAAAAAGCTTTCTGGTAATAAAGGCAGTTTAATTGGAGCGCAGTTAAAGCTGCACCAAAACTGCACTGTGTGAAACCACTCTTAGGGCTTGTTCACACGGCGTTTTAACTCTGTGTTAATTACACTTTTTAGATCCATCTCTGGGACCGACAGGACGGATCCAGAGATGGATCTAAACAATTAGCAGTGAGATTATCACTGCGGGCTATGAGGAACACACAGTGGCGTTCACATGAGAGATCGCCGCTGCGTGTTTCACTCCTGCCTGTCGGCTCCGTCTTTGAAAGAATTGACATGCGGTAGCCCTGCAGAGAGTCTCTGATTCTTTACCATTGAGGGACAGTAGCATTTATTATATTCCACTTTTACAACAAATTCTGCAGTTATTTTTGCGTACACTTCAAGACCACTGTCTGGCCCTGTCACTCCTCATCTACCTGGAAAGATACATTGGTGGGTGAGTTTGCATATTGGTATGATCCATATCTGGAATGTTTGGGGCTTTACTTTTTGACAAATTTAAAGGGGATGTATCGCTTCTTTAGTTCGGCTGATTCATACTGCTCTCAGCGTCTCAGCTCTAGAAATGCAGGGGCGTTTCTTCCTCTCCCAGCTGGGTGACCTCGTCCCCCCTGCACTGTTCATGCTGGTTCCTGAGACTCCCCTCCCCCCCTTTGAGTCCACATGTCACTGTGTCTCTCCCTATCAGTCTTATTTCGTAAGAGCTGTATACATACCACAGGCTGCATTCAATCTAGACTGAGCACTGATCTCTTCTCCTCTCACAGCTGGAGATTTGTTACAGTTGAATCCAGCCTTCTAAGAACCAGACAGATCTCCCTTCCATGCAGGAGAGGCAGGGATCTACACACAAATGTGCTGTTTCCTGATTATAGAAGCCCTGCAGTGTTGTTCTGTTTCTTCTGGCTGTGCAGAGTGAAAATGTGCCAGTCCCTTACTTTGAGTGAAAGGCAGGAATGCAAGCTCCGTGAATTCAGCCGACCGGGGGGCTTGACAAAATGTAAATGAGCTCTCAGCTAGTGAAATGAGGGATCCAACCAGCACTGGATATCAGTGTAAACAGAAACAGAAGATAAGAAAAGCTGTGAATACAAGACAGCTTTGCTAATGGCATCCACTTGCAAAGTTACTTGTTTTCACTGTCCTCTTATTCTGAAGACCATTTAATGTAATGATACAACCCCTTTAATCAATGTTAAGTTTTAGGGATATAAATTTATTGATGGCAATTTTGGGATCAGAAATAAAATACTAATTTATGGCAGATAACTTCTTGCCTCAAGGGTTCCAAAATATGTATCACCTTAGAAATTTCCTCTTTCCCGCCCTTGGTTGAACTTGATGGACTTTTTCTTTAATGACATAAACTATATAATCATGTAGCTTTGACTTAAAGCAAACAATATTTATGCAAGCCAAAAAACATGCAGTCTGTACATTCATCATTTTTTGGAACCCTGGTATGATAATTATCATTATTACTTTACCTATTAACTATCATAACTTAGCCTTTTAGAGATTATCTAGAAATTTCAATTAACGTAATATCTTTGGAATAGACTATTATTGTCTGTCAGAGCTTGACCCACAGTATGCCAACTGGAGGGATTGTGATGCTGCAGTCACAGTGGCACATACATCTCCCTCCATGACAACAAATGTAGGGCATCATCATTTATTGATCAGTAGGAGTAGCAGTGGTCAGATTCTTACCAATTACACATTGATGGCCTATGCTATGGATCAATATAAATTCCTACACAACCTGCGGGTGAAGAAAAACAATCACAAACATTTCCTAGAACTGTCTTTGTAATTGGTTTTGCAGGGCTACATTTTTTGTCCGCACTTGTTTTCATGCATATGTCTGATTATTCTTTTGTCCGAGGGTCTACATTTTGACCATCACATACAATATAATCTGAGTATTTGTTGATTCTTAGACTTTTTCTTAGAACAGTTTTTTATTCATGAGGTACAGTGTGTACAGGGTTCCTAGTTAGCAGAGCAGCTGCAGCAATATTCAGTAAAGTTAAAAAAAACTTTATAATTTAAATATGAATTTGACTCACCAAGTATTTTTCCGACTTGTCACTGTCTTCTCTCTTGTTTTTTGAAAAATTTCATACTGTACCGAGAGACACAAAAATATCTTGATAATAAATATAACTGAATCAGAAGTCTAGCCCTGAAAAGTAAAGTTTGTGAGATAATTTGACAGCCACTCTCACAGGATATGGACATTATGTGTGAGAACCAATAGCAACTTAAAGGTAAATTCCAAATTTTTAGCAACACTCCATATCTACAAATAAGATTGAATGGCTTGTCCTTAGCTGTATGTACTGGAGGTACACTAATTAAGTGCAAAAACTCCTGTCATAATGATCAGGGGCATAACTAAAGAAAACTTTAAACAAAATGCTTGGCAAAAACACATTGCATCATATGCACATGGTAAAAAATGTTGCAGCAGGCAGGCTTCTGCAGGTAAAGCACAATACAGGCCGTATAATGTGACATATTCACACCGCCTAAGTTCAGGACACAACCCCTGATACCTTCTGGGCCATAGTTTTAATAGAACCTATGGCCTACAAGGATAATTGGGGTGGCAGAGAGTCAGTTCAGAGTAAAAGGCAGGAGACTGAATGGGTACAAGACAACTACTTCTTTACTACCAGCAAGTTCTTAAACATACAGCAAGACATTACAATGTATAACTTTCCTAAATTTCTTCACAGCCCACAGCAGAAGGTAGCACTCTAAATAAAAGTCCCTTAATTTTCCAGACTTAGATAGAATAATTGTCTTCCTCTCACTCCCCCTGAGGTGTGTGAAACAGGCTGCTTCTGCTCCTCTCCCAGTGACAGCTCTGATGTGAAGGAACTGGAAAATTACTGAGTCTCTTTAGCTGCTTGATTCACTTTCCCCGCCCATATAATACACTGTTATATAATCTGCTCCCTCTACACATATAATACACCCTTATACACTCTGCTCCCCCCACCCATATACAGTATCATAGCCTTATACACTCTGCATTTCTAACATCTCTTTCATCATTTCAAGGGTCAAAGTGTCCCTGTGCCCATGTGCATCTTAGATTTGTGTGGGCCCTGCAGGGTTGTGTGCAGGGCCGGACTGGGAATAAAAATCAGCCCTGGCACTAAGCCCCCACCAGCCCACATACAATATTCGCTTACAAAATTTCCCTTGTTCTCGCACCTCGCCACTGTCTAAAATAAACTACACTGTATAGCTGCTTTCACACAGAGCATTTTTGGTGCATTTTTGATGTGTTTTTGGTGAATTTTTGTGCAGAGAGGCAGAGTAGTTAATGCTGTACATTTCTGCACAAAAAAAAGGCATAAAAAAATGCACAAAAACAGCTCTGTGTGAGAGCCCCGTAAACACAAGCAAGAAAGAAAAAGAGGTGCAGAGAAACCCCTCATCACAGAGTCAGGTGTGCACTTTACAATCAGGGACATGCCCACACTAACACTACATAAGCACCAGCATAACCTACAACACCACCAATCCCATCCACAGTAGGGCGATAGTCCAATAGTCGGCCACCATCGATAAGGTTTTTCGTTTAGTGAGCAAGCCCGATTATGAGCGATGACCATTAAAGTCTATGGGACACAACAACACCTTCATTCTTACACCCAAACAGGGCTGGAGAAGCGGGTAATTAACAGCCACAACAGTCAAATGGACACCTGCTACATTTAGGCACAACACTTAGGCTAAAAAAGCCACAAAAAAAAAGTCACGCACCATTCACTATCCCTGTCTTGTCCCACAGCATGACCCTTAAACCTGCATCACCCCACAAATTAAAAAGTGCCAGAAGGCAGTATTTTTTTAAAACCACATTTTACTTGAACTGGACATTGAATACCCTGTCCTGGAACGCAGCATGACCCTAAAAACCTGCATGCCCCCAGATTAAAAAAGTGCCGGAAGAAAGTAGCCCTTTGAACCACCATTTTAGTTGAACTGGACATTGACAAAACCCTGTCCTGGACCGCAGCATGACCCTTAAACCTTTCTGACAAACAGATTAAAAAGTGCCGGAAAATGGAGTCTTTCAACCACCATTTAAGTTGAACTGGACATTGACTAGAACTGTCCTGGACCGCATATGACCATTAAACCTGTCTGAACCCCAGTTTAAAAAAGTGCCGGAAAAAAGTAGTCTTTCACCACCATTTTAGTTGAACTGGACATTGACAAACCCTGTCCTGGACCGCAGCATGACCCTTAAACCTGTCTGACCCACAGATTAAAAAGTGCCGGAAAAGGAGTCTTTCAACCACCATTTTAGTTGAACTGGACATTGACTATACCTGTCCTGGACCGCAGTATGACCATTAAACCTGTCTGACCCCCAATTAAAAAGTGCCGGAAAAAGGAGTCTTTCAACCACCATTTTAGTTTCACTGGACATTGACTATACCTGCCCCTTGCCACAGAAATGACCCGGGGCCCGGAGTTACAGTGGGTGGGGTGAGAGCCCCAGGCGGGCATCTGTCATCTATTAACACGCAGGTTAAAATGCCCTGATGACGCAGCAACGAAAACTGTCGTGCTGAAGCAGAGTGCGGAAGCGGAAGTGTGAGAACCTCAGCCTTCCTCAGTACACAGTCAAGACCTGGGTAGCGCTTGCCCCTCCGTAGAGTGGGGGCCAATTGAGCTTCCTTGGAAATACTCGTGGTTAACGTTTCCTGTTCCACCCAGGGGTGCCCTTTTTCTTGGCATTCTTTTTCTCATTTTACTCAACGTGCTGGAAAATTGTCTCTGTATTTTGTTCTCTGTCCGTGCTCCATACTCCTTTGTCCTCTGAATAACCTACATCTGGTCAAGTTTTCCTGTACCTCCTTGTACAATTCAGAGGTATTTTTTTACCAGCTATTTTGTACAGCAAGTTTTTTAGTATTTTAAATTCTAAGAAAAACACATTTTTAAAATAGGATGGAATCCCACCATGTCTTTTTTTCCCTCTTTTTTTATTGTATTAAAATGGGTTTCTCAATACAGGGATTGATAGCTATGTTAAAGATCTTGCAAAAACAATCATTTTGCAATATGTGTCCATTAACAGTGTCCTACCTATTTCCTATTTCTGACATCACCATCCCCCTTGAGCCACTCTTGACAATTGTGAAGAACAAATGTCTGTTAGAAAAAACATTTTTTTATAATAGGACCTGAAGTAAAGCTGCATTTCAAAGCAAAATGCCCCGAAAAATTCAAAGCATGACCCTTGAGTCACTTTGGACAATTGTGAAGAACAACATTATTTTTATAATAGGACATGTAATATAGCTGCATTTCAAAGCAAAATGCCCCCAAACATTCAAAGAAAGCCCCTTGAGCCACTTTGGACAATTGTGAAGAACAAATGTCTTTTTAGAAACAAAATTTTTTTTATAATAGGACCTGTAGTATAGCTGCATTTCAAAGAAAAATGCCCCCAAAAATTCAAAGCATGACCCTTGAGCCACTTTGGACAATTGTGAAGAAAAAATGTCTGTTAGAAAAAACATTTTTTTATAATGGACCTGTAGTATTGCTCCCAATTCAAAGCAGCATGACCCAAAAAATTATAAAAATGACTTCTCAGCCACTGTTAAAAATTGTGAGGGAGAATGCCATTTAAAAAGCCACATTTCTTTTTCCAAAGGACCATGATTATTGCTTATCTCACAGCAACATGACCTCAAAACCATTGCCCAATGCGAAAACTTCTTAAGATAAAGTGAGTAAATGGAATACGGTGTTGTCATAAAAAACCCTTTCTGTCTTTTAAAAGTCTCCTCATAGCAAAACCAGCAAAATGAACTGTGGGAAAAGAGAATAAAAATTGCAGTATGAAATGATCATTTTAAAAAACATTTTTCAAGAGGACCATTTCTGTTTGAAAGAGGATGTGAAGTAACCGGCAACTAATCGGTGACCTCGGCAATTGGGGCCACAACATCATCAGAGATCCATGCCTATTCATCTTTATGAAAGTCAAACGATCCACAATTATCTGTGGAAAGCCGGGAGCGTTTTGTCTGTAATGACTCCTCCAGCTGTGCTGAAGGTCCGCTCAGATATGACGCTGGCTGCTGGGCAGGACAACACCTCTATGGTGACGAGCCAGCTCGGGCCATTCGTCCATTTTGGATACCCAGGGAAATCTATTGGGTCCGGAACACATACAAAAACATCGGTGTTGAGAGGCAGATAGTCGTGCACCATGATCTTAAGCTGGTCTGTGTTTGGATGTGTGCCCTGCATTGCATGCGTTGGTGAGGTGGTAAACAAAGATTGCCAGAGGTCACCCATTAGGCTTCTGCCCCCTTGCCTGCTGCTGCCGCTACGGGTGCTTGGCACTTACTGCTTTCACGTCGCTGATGTTGTTCCACCGTGACATTTTGGGGAACGTGAAGCAGACGCAACAGATGTCTCCAGTTGATCAATCAGCAAGGTCTCCATTTCCTGCATTTTACTCTCTATTTGGGTGGATGAAAGGAAAGTGCTAGTTTTTTTGTAAAAAGGGGGTCCAGGAGGGTGGCCACCCAGTAACTGTTGTTCCATTTTGATGGCCTTAATGCAAGGATTCATGTTGGAGGAAATGGAGCATCCAAGCACTCATGTGAGAGATGGAGCCTTGATTTCCCAAGCCTCTGGGTCGAGGGCACTAGCAAACCCGATCTTCCTCATCTTCCTCCTCCGCCTCAAATTCGCGCCAACCTCTTTCCAAGGCAGGGACGTCGGTAACATCGGTGTCTAGGAAAACCTCCTCCTCCTCCTCCTCCTCCTCCTCTGCCTCCGGCACAGCTTCAACACAGCCCTGACTTGCCTGAGATGATGCACCCTGAGAGCTGATGCGCCACCTTGCACTAGATCTGGACCCCGAACCACTGCCTAATGAAGACCGATGAAATTGTGAAACGTCAGCCTTGTGGATTTGACGGAGAGAAAGGCTCCGTGTCCGCATCTGTGTTTGTCTCCTCCTCCGTCGCTGGGGGGACCTGTTGTTTCAGAGTGTCCCCAAAATCGTTCCAGAACTAAGATCACCACAATGCTCATGCTGACAAGGGCATTGTCCGCACTGACCATTTTGGTGGCTTCTTCAAAAAACTGCAAGGATGGTGCAGAGCTCTTTCACCTGCCTCCACTCTCGGTGGCTCAAAAACCCCCCCGAGGTCCGCACCCCTGCTTGTCAGGCCATGTGTCACTTCGTACTGCGTAATTTGGGATTGCGCTGCTGCCACAATCGCTGGAGCATGTGGAGGGTGGAATTCCAGCGTGTTTGCCACGTTTAACAATGAGACGGTTGATGGGGAGACCTAGCTGACGCTGCAACGCAGCCAGGCGGGATGAAGCAGGGTGCGAACAGCGGAAGTGCGAACATAGACTTTGAGCCGTCCTCAGCAGGCAGTCCAGACCCGGGTAGCTCTTTAGAAATTTCTGGACGACAAGGTTCATGACATGTTGCCAGGCAAGGGATGTGCTCCAGCCTACCGATCTTAAGGGCGGCCAGCAGATTTCCCCGTTATCGCACACCACCTTGCCTGGCACAAGGTTCTTGGCACCCAGCCACGCTCGGTTTTCGTTGCGGAGAGCCGTCCCCAGCTCCTGACCTGTATGTGGACGGTCTCCAAGACAGATTAATTTCAACACGGGGCCCGGTTTCTCTGGGCACCAGAGGACTTTGGGGGAAAGAACCCTGCACCATCCCGCGGTTTTGAAGAGCGTGCGCCGAGCCCTGAGAGCCACCGTCACCCCAGGGACATCCACCCAGCTCACCCAGTGAGCTGTCACAGAGATATAGCGGCCTTGGCCGGCTTACTATCCATGTGTCGGTGGTCAGATGGACTTTTTCTCCGGCCACAGATGCAGACAACGCGCTTGAAATTTTAGATGACACGTGGCTGGCCAGGGCAGGACGGCTTTTCTGGCAAAGAAATGCCTGCTCGGCATCTGGTATTGGGGGCAGGCAAGGCCATGACGTGGCGAACCCATCTGTGACTTAATATTCGTATGTGTCCGCAATAAAATATTTAGCAACAAAACGCTCATAGGGTCCCCCCATAGGAATCTTCCCTTTGGATCCCATAAATTCAGCATTTCACAATGAGTTTTGTGGACCCGTATTTTTTTGGAATACAACTTTTCTTTATTATAAACAATAGCTTTCTAAAACGTTTCAGTTAAAAGCATTGCATATAGACAGTCATGGCAGACTAGTAGCGTATGTTGCACAGACAAATAGTAAATACCTTTCATAGAGCTTAGAAGCGATCATTAGATGAGGAGCAGCATGGACAACCGGCCGGGTGAACGCCGCAAGGGTGCAACGTTTCAAGGGATCAACGCCCTCTTTCTAAAGCATGCGTGTTCTAGGTTTGCCTTCCCTTTATATGCATTTAACCCTTTCGGGTTTAAACCCCTTGGTTAACAAAAAAAAATTATTTTAAAAACACTTTAAACCAATTTTCTTTGAGCCCATTCGGGTTTTTTGGAATCAAGAGACACTATCCATATTTTTCCCCTTTTTAGTAACGTATTTTAATCTGATCTACATTATTTCCTTTAACACTACGAGATCCCCATTTCAAGTCTGAAAATTTATGTCTTTGCTCAAAAAATTTTTGTACAGGGTTTCTCCTACTTTTACTTGTACCGCTAAACCCTTCCTTTGTCTTTTTTTTTTTTTGTTTTTTTTGTTTGAGTTCCTATTGCACTTCTAGTTCATTAAGGCAAATTTTTGATTTTCCTGCGGTTTGCCCAAATATAGATCTGTCCCATGGACTTTTTTAGCTAATATTTGCTTTGTTTCACATGTGTGTTTTTTTTAAGGGGGATTTTGTACCCCTTCTTTGGATGAAATTCCAATCCTTTTATTATAGAATCTCAACGCCCTAGCTAGCTAACCTAAAGGGTTTTGGATTTAAAAGTCGGTATTGTTTTCCTCGTTTTTGCTGCACCATTGTGATTTGGGAAAGGGAATATGTGGACGGGGTTTTAATTATTTTTGGGGGGGTGTGCAAAAACCCCCCCCGAAGAATTTTCTTACATTTTAAATACAGTGTTCTCTTACCATTTCACAGTGGAGAAACTAGCAGCAAAAAAAAGATCTTATGTTGAGTTTAAATAAAGGAAGAGGGGTTTTTTTTCTACCCTTTTCAGCAAAAAAAATTGAGCGAAATAATGTCTTACATAAAACCATTTCCATTCCCCCCAGGGATTTTGGGGTATACCAAAAGGACAAATTTTTTGAAGGCGGATTTTTTCCCTGATGAGTTATTTTATAGAGGTACAAAAAACTAAAAGAGAAATTTAGTGCAAAAGGTTTTAAAAAAAAAAACGGAAATACTAGGGAGGAAATCATGAAAAAACCAAGGGGTGAGTTGTTAAGGGGGTGACCTATGGTAGAAAGAAAAAAGAGAACAATAAATGTAATTTTCCAAATTGACCACCAGCTAAAATTTTATAAAAAAAAGTAAGTAACAACGGAAATTTTGCAGGTTTATGAACAATTTTGGGTTTTTGTTTTTCACAAAAACCGAGATTTGTTTTCAAAAAGGGCATCCCTATGACACATTGTTTTTTGATTTTTAGAACAAACGGACGAGAACAACATTTTTTGCAAAAAACAAAAAAAGGGGAATTCCAGTTGAATTGTCTCAATTGCCTTCTATAATAAAAGGACTGAGATTTGTCTCCAAAGAAGGGTACAAAATCCCCATTTAAAAATACTACCATGTGAATCAAAAAACATTAAAAATATCTAAAATGTCCATGGGAAGATCTATATTGGCAAACCACAGAAAATCAAAATTCCCTTTAAAGAACAAAAAGGCCAAAATTTGGAACTACAAACAACAAAAAAAAAAAAAAAGAAAAGACAAAGGAGGTTTATGCTTGTACAAGTAAAAGCTCGGAGAAAAACCCCTTTCAAAACTTTTTTTGAGCAAAGACATAATTAACAGACTTTAAATGGTGTATTCTCGAAGTGTTAAAGGAAAAAATTAGATAGATTAAGATACAGTTTCTAAAAAGGGGAAAAATCTGGAATGTCTCTTTATTCCAAAAGCCCAATGGATCAATGGAAAAATTTAGTTCAAAGTGTTTTTTTAAAAAAATTTTTTTTTTTTTAACCAAGGGTTAACCAGAAAGGGTTAACTGCATATAAAGGAAGGGAAACCTGAACAAGCATCTTTAGAAAAAGGGGGGGTTTTATCCCTTGAAACGTTGCATCTTTCGGCGTTACCGGGGGGGGTTTTCCCTGTGCTCCTCAACTAATGATCCTTCTAAGCTCTATAAAGGGATTTACCCATTTGTCTGTGAAAAAAGCTATAGCTGCCATGATGTACTATTGCAATGCTTTTTTTCTGGAACCCATCTGTGTCCCAAGACGGGAAAAGGGAACATTTCCAAGGCCCAAAAACCTGGCAAAACCGACATTCAAGCTTTTGGCTTTGGGATGGTTTTGGGGTTTAAATGTTTCTTCTGCTCCCAAACCTGGGAAAAAGAAGGGTGGCTCTAATGGGGCCCTGTACGGCGTGGGTCGTCAAACTGGGGAAGGGGGAAGGGGTAGGATGGGCTCTGGTGGGCTGGTGGACTCGGGCGCGGGAGGCTGAAGCGGGGGCTGATCCCTGACATGACTCTGAGAACATGGGGAGCTGAGGGAAAGCTTGGTGGGGGCGGAGAGGGGGAGACAGAGGGGTGACAGTGGTTGGAGCCCGGGGTCGGTTTGGCCTTTTTGGCCAAGTGTTGCCCCCATTTCAAAATCATCATTGCGCATGTGACTAGACATTTGGGGTGGTTAAACCCCCCTAAGGTTCTTGCCTCACTTAGCGTTTTCGGCAAAAGGGGGCATATACATCGCTGGGTGAATCGAGGTTTGGTCAAAGAAGCCCCGGTTGAGAGGGCCCGGCCTTTTTGACGGCGTAAGCGAGGAGCGGGGTTTTTTCCCTGACCGTGGGGGCGAAATCATTCAGCAGACTTTCGACCGCCCTTCCCCTTTTTTTGGCGGAACCCGTACTGACACACCCCATGTCTTCCTCCCGTCCCGTGAGAAGCGCCACAAGAAAATTTTGCTGAAAAAACCACGTTGGATCCCCAATGTTTCATCATCATCATCAAAACCCGGGGACTTCGTCGCCTGACATTCTGTCCAGGGGCTGCGGGCTACAAGAAAAGGGGGGCCCCCCCCCCCCCCGGCCCCCCCGGGGTTTTTGCCGATACGGCTTCCTTTTTCCTCCTCTGATGGCATCAGTACTGGGCTTTTAGAGCAAGAAAATCATCCTCTTTGGCCTCTTGATCTTTTAACATGCCTTCTGACCCCAACCGAAATTTTGTCATAAAGAGGTCTTCAGAAAAAGGGATTATCCACAGTGGTGGGTACACGTTTTGACATTTGGGCTGCTTCATGTTGGACGGATGCTGGTGATGCTGATGACGACATTTGTGGCCGTGACTGGGAGGACGGGAGGTAAGACTGCTGGATGCAGGTTGCATTAACCACTGAAGGACAGTTTGGGCGGCGCTGTTCGTTACTGAGATTCACAGGGCCCTGACCCAGCGATGACAGGCCTGACGGTCCTGCAACTGATGATCCGCTGGCATGCGGTTGTCGCCAGCACTGGAAGGAGCATCTTCTCTCGTACCTCTAACCTCCATGTCCTACCCCCCTCTTTGCTCGCTTACCACTCTGAATTCGCTCCATGTTCAGAAAATATACAATTTGAGAAGGATATTGAAGAGTTTTGAATAGTCTCTTATTAAAAACGGCAAATCACAGCTATTCTCGAAATCAAAACAAAATTGCTGGATTCAAATATAAACTGCAAAGTAGATCTATCAAGTCAACAAACGCTGCCTGCGCCAAAAGTGAAAAAACACGTATCTTGAAATTGTCAACGGATCCAAACGGTATTTATTTGGGCACCTATACAATTCACCTGAGGGTAACTACACAATTGCTAGGATTCACAATTAACTGCACTTTGGCACACTCAACAAATCTGGACTGGGCCAAAGTGGCAAAAAACACGATATCTGTAATCTATTCAGAATAATAAACATCCGTATTAATTAGGCACCTATCACATCACCTGTGGTGACTACAAAATTGCTGTATACACATTTATAACAGCAAAAGTAGATCTATCAACAAGCTTGGCCCTGCGCCAAAGTGAAAAAACACGTATCGAAATGTATTCGGATAAAGAACAGGTATTTTTGGCACCAATCTAATCACCTTTTGTGACTAAAAAATTGCAAGAATTCACATTCAAGTGCAAGGTGCCTCAATGAAACAAAGCTGTATAGCTCCAAAGTCAGAAAAAAACTATCTGTCATGTATCGATAAATAAAAGGTCAATTTTGGCACCTATCAATTCACCTGTGGAAACTACACAATTGTCAGGTATTCAAAATTTTTTTTTTAACTTGGGGCAAGGTGGCCCTCTATCAACAAATCTGGACTGGGCAAAAGTGCAAAAAACACGTATCTGAAATGTATTTGGATTATAGATGGGCGAATTGATTCTAACGAAGTGATTCGTTTAGAATATCAGCGAAAACATTCGGTTCGGACACCAGAGGAAGCTCGAACTTTGGTGGTACTTCGTGTGAACGAAGTAGTGCTATTGATGATAAAATGGGCTGCGAGCACAGGCCGCAACATTGGGCACAATCACTGCCTCTGGGAGGAAGAAGGGCATAGCCTGCATGACATGATGCAGAGATTAAGCCAATCGAGAGACCGGCGGATTCTGTGACGTCACCGCACAATATAAGCACCCGAACGCGCCGCGTGGGAGCTCACACTCCTCTCACTGTACAGATAGGGAAGGTGCTGCTGCGGTGATAGCGCTTTCTGAAGAACTGATTTTTATACAGCGATCTTCTGTGGGGTTCTCAGCTTGTCACAAGATACTGTGTTCTCTGAATGTTCTATTTCTGATTTTTTGGGGTATTGGATCTGAAATCCATTGGCGTCCACTGCAGCCAGCATATACATTCAAATAAATCCAAGTAGGGAATTTCTAAGCCCAGTTCCTTGTGTAATCAATTAAAGAAACAGCGTATTATACCAATACAAATACCACAATCATTTTTGCTGCTGAATTCTATTAGCGCAATTTACATCCAGGGTTAATTAAGCGTTGTTTTGAGCTGGTGTGGTCTGACAAAAAAATAAACCAGTCTTTTCAACGCCAAATTATATATATTTTTTTTTGGAAGCCTAATTCACAAGCAAAGGCTAATTACAACTATCACTTGTTGTGTGGCGTAGAAAACACGCAATTTGTAAACACTCTAACCAGTTTTTGTCTGGCTCAATGCTTTTGGGGGCGCAATTTACATCCAGGGGTTAATTAAGCGTTGTTTTGCGTGTGCAGACAAAAATAAACCGTCTTTTTCCACGCCAAATATATATATTTTTTTTGGTAGCCTAATTCACAAGCAAGCTAATTCAACTGTATCTCTTGTTGTGAGGCGTAGAAAACACGAATTTTAAACACGCTACTAGTTTGTGCGGCCACAATTCTTTGCGCAATTTACCATCCAGTGGTTAAATAAGCTTGTTTGCTGTGGTGGCTGACAAAAATAAACGTCCTTTTTCAACGCCCCAAATATATTATTTTTTTTTGGTAGCCTAATTCACACAAAGTCAAAGGCTAATACAACTGTATCTCTTGTTGTAGGTGGCGTAGAAAACACCAATTTGGTAACACGCTACTAAGTTTTGGCGGCTCATTCTTTGGCGCAATTTTACCATCCAGGGTTAATTAAGCATTGTTTTGCTGGTGTGCTGACAAAAATAAACCTCTTTTTCAACGCAAATATATATAAACTTTTTTATTGGTAGCCTAATTCACAACAAAGGCTAATTAACAACTGTTATCTCTGTTGTGCGTAGAAAACACGCAATTGTGAACAACGCACTAGTTTATGTGCGGCTCAATTTCTTTGGCGCAATTTACATCAGGGGTTAATTAAGCGTTGTTTGCTGGTGTGCTGACAAAAATAAACCCGTCCTTTTTCAACGCCAAAATAATAACTTTTTTTTTGTAGCCTAAAACACAAGCAAAGGCTAATTACAACTGTATCTCTTGTTGTGTTGGCGTAGAAAACACGCAAATTTGTAAACACACGCTAACCTAGTATTTGTGCGGCACAATTCATAGGCCAATTTACATCCAGGGGTTAATTAGGCGTTGTTTGCTGGTGTGCTGACAAAAAATAAACGTCTTTTTCAACGCCAAATATATATAATATTTTTTTGGTTAGCCTAATTCACAAGGCAAAAGGCTAATTACAACTGTATCTCTTGTTGTGTGGTGTAGAAAACACGCAATTGTAACACCGCTACTAGTTTGTGCGGCTCAATTTCCTTTGGCGCAATTTACATCTAAGGGGGGGTTTTTTTTTTTTTTTTATTAAAAAATTTTTTTTTAAAGCCCCGTTTTATTTATTTTTTTTTTGTTTTTGCTGGTGTGCTGACATCAAAATAAACCGCTTTTTTCAACGCCAAATATATATATAATTTTTTTTTGGTAGCCTAATTTCACAACAAAGGCAAATTACAACTTGTATCTCTTGTTGTGTGGTGTAGAAAACCACGCAAGTTGTAACACGCCTACTAGTTTGTGCGGCTCCAATTCTTTGGCGCAATTTACATCCAGGGGTTAATTAAGCGTTGCTTTTGCTGTGTTGCTGACAAAAATAAACCGTCTTTTTCAACGCCAAATATAATATTTTTTTGGTAAGCCTAATCACAACAAAGGCTAAATACACTGATCTCTTTGTTGTGTGGCGTAGAAAAGCACGCAATTGATAACACGCTACTAAGTTTGTGCGGGCTCAATTCTTTGGCACCAATTTACATCCAGGGGTTAAATAAGCACGTTGTTTTTGCTGGTGTGCTGACAAAATAACCGTCTTTTTCAACGCCAAATATATATATATTTTTTTGTAGCCTAATTCACAATCAAAGGCTAATTACAACTGTATCTCTTGTTGTGTGCGTAGAAAACACGCCAATTGTAACACTGCTACTAGTTTTTTCGGCTCAATTCTTTGGCGCAATTTACTCCATGGGTTAATTAAGCGTTGTTTTGGCTGCTGTGCTGTCAAAAAATCAACCGTCTTATTCAAACACCCGAAATAAATACTTTTTCTGTAGCATAATTCACGAAGGCGAAGGTTAATTAAGCCTGTTTGTGCATTTACATTTTAGTAAACACACAGTGCTTGTAAACGACACATACAGTAAATTTTTTCCTGGCCATTTGTTAGCGCAATTTATATCAAGGTTACCACAAGCATGTTACTGGGTTCATTTGGAGTCAAAAACAGGGATTGTATTTTTACAATATACAACGATAGCTTACATCAAACATTGTCTGTACATTTTTAAGAACAAACAGTATGTCAACAGAGAGGTGGCATCTCTGCAACTGCGAGTGGCAGTGGCACAAACAAGCTGAAACAGGCCCAGGTCAGCAGCACAAGCAAGGTGGACGTCGCTCAGGGGTCACTCGGTGGGCCACAACTGCCTCGCTGTCATCTAGCGGCCTTGGTGTTGTTATCAGCAACCAAGTATATCTTGATTGGTTGACTAGTCATTCCCTTTCCTCCCAGATGACATCTGACAACCCCAAGCCAAGAGACGGTGGAACCTCAGACACACACACTTAGTTGGCAATGGCCCGGGAGCGGGTCAGCGGCCCTCACCTGTCCACAGCCCCGCCTCTGTCCCATCCAGTCCCTCAGCCAGGGATCTACTTTTAAAATTCAAAAAATGAGGTCTGGGCTCAGCGCCCACTAATATAGCGAGGATGAACAATTTGAGGAGGGCAGTCAGCAGGCTACGTGGCAGCGAAGAAATGGGGCCAATATCCCCAGCTTCCTTTGCAAGTAGCGGCAAAGTATAGATGTGAAAGAGTGGCATGTGAGTCATTGGTGAGAGTCAGCCTCGGCTTACCAGACCGGTGATGAGGACAGTAGTGGACGATGAAAACACAAATAGAAGATGATTAGCCGACCGCACTGGGAGCTGGGTGAAGCAAGGGCTTCACATCATCGTCAGGAAGAAGAAGGCGTCAGCTTGCGCGACCAGGCACGCGCAGCCAGCAAGTGTTTTGTGTGGCCGTGAGTCAGCAGGGTAGCAGCAGTTGAGGTCGGGAGCCAGGCGGCGGTCCACGGGGTTAGAAAATCCGCTTCGCAGGTCCAAGACAGTAGCGGCACAGGGGCTCAGCGAGGCAGCGGCGGCAGTAGTCACTCAGAGCGGAGCGTTGGCGGTAAAATCAGCTACTCGGCGGTGGGGCAGTTCTTTGCTAAGACACCGGAGGAGCCGAATATGGGTATATGTAGAATCTGTGGGCTGAAAGTGAAGCGGGGCCCAGGACTAACGTTGGCACAACGGCCCTGCGTCAACACATGCACGCACCATCCGGTGGCCTGGGAAAAAACTGGGCTCAGTGTGGTGTCCATCCCTGCCGCGCAGCAGCAGCAGCGGCAGTGGCACGCATTGCCAATTTCAGCCAGCCCAGGCTCCACCACCTCTGCAAAAGGGCAGCTGTTTTCTCTTTGACATCCTCTCCCGGTCCAGATCCCTCTGCTCCTCGCTACTCATGGCGCCAGCAGTCGTTCAGAGAGGCGATTGTAAAGAGACAACAGTATGCGTCCAACCATCCTAAGGTGCAGCAGCTGACCGTGCTCCTGCCAAGTTGTTGGTACTGCAGTCCCTCCCTTTCCCAAAAGGGGGACTCTGCACCATTCAGAGAACTAAGGCTTGTGCCAGCCGAGATGGAGAGTTCCAAGCCGTAATTTTTTTTTTCCAAAAAGGCAGAACCAGCACTTCATAAATATGTAGAACAGAAAGTGGGTCAGCCCTTTAGCTTTCGGTTTGTTCCAAGGTACACGGCAGCGCGGACGTCTGGAGCTGTAACTACGGTCAGGCCAGTACATGTCCTTTACGGCCCACTGGGTGAATGTGCTTCCTGCCCAAAGGGACACCAACAAATTGGACAGGAGACGCCGCTTTCTCCTCCACGTTGTCAAACTGTGGGTCCTGCGCCAAGTCCGCCTCCTCCTCCTCCACCACCACCACCATCTCAGCCTCCACAAGTACTGCCCATCATACCACATGTGTAGGGCACAGCGGTGTCACGCAGTTCTACACCTAGCTTGCCTCGGGGAACGAAGTTTACCAGGGAGGAACTGCTCCGCGTCATGCGCAAGAAATCGTGTGTGGTTTTCCCGCGCCAACTGCAAATCGGAACCCTGGTGACGGACAATGGGAGGAACATGGTGTCCGCGCTGCACCGAGGAGGGATGGTCCATGCGCCCTCCATGGCGCACGTGTTCAATCGGGTTGTAAAAAGGTTCCGGGAAGTCTTCCCCCGATCTTCAAAAACATTCTGAAATGGCCGGGAAAACTGTGTCATGCATTTACCCAAATTGTCCCAAAGCCAGGAACACCCCCCTCGAGTTGCGGGGGGGAGAACGGCCTCCCCCAACAGCTCTATATGCAAATGTTTCCACCCCGGGAAATTTCCACCCTGAAACTTTGTTTGGACCCTTTTTCTTGAACAGAGAAACCCTTTAAAGATTTTTTGATGACCCCAAGGCAACAGAAGAATCCCCTGTTTTAAATTTTGATGAAAAGGCCCTTGGCAGCTTTTGGTGACCCCTGCCGTTTGTTGGGGGCCTTTCGGGAGGCCTACGTTTTTTTCAGTCTAAAAGGGCCTACGGGATGAATAACGCCCATTCCACGCTTCATGCCCTGGAACAGGGGCTGAAAAACTGTCGGGGGGGGGGAACTTAAAGGGGGGCACTACATCTCGGGGCCCAAACATAAATCCTTTTGGGGACTGAAAGGGGGGGGAGGAGGGGGACACGGGGGGTGGGGGGACTTTGGGGCATAAAGCTTTTTGGTCTGGTGAAATGAGTGGATTTTTTTCCCCCAGGGGGGAAAAAGGAGGGAGGAGAGGAGCACTGGGGGAGGGGAGATGGAGATGGGGAAGACGAGGCAATGATTCCCAAGCACCGTGGTTTAAATACAGGGGAAAAAGGAGGCGGGGAGGCCCCCTGATTCATTGTGCAGAAGTCCCGCACATGCTTAAAATTTGCCGGGCTGGGGACAGCGAATAGCCCGCATCCGGCAGAGGGTGTAAATTCGGGTTTCTCCCCCCCTATTGGCCCCCTCGCTACCGGCCCAAAAATGGGGCCTTTTTCCCGGGATTGAGAGGGAAAAAAAACTCAAATATATAGGGAAACCCTTCCGAAATTCTTTTGGCCGTGCCTATGTGCGGCCTCGCCCCTCCTCGGACAGCCAGCCCGGGGGGGTCCCTCGGGCGCTAGGGTATACTCCCGCGGCGGTTTGGGGGGAAGGGGGGGGTTTAAGGAGCGGACCAGCCCCATCAGCAGAAAACCTAAGTTGGGTCACTAAGGACAGTTTCCTTACCCCCCTTGAGGGGGGCAGTCCCCCCAGCACAGCGCAGCAGGCCTGGACTTCCCTGAAAAAACGGTTTGGGGGGCCAATTGGGACGCACTTCCCCACCCAGTTAGAAGATCCGCTGACAAACGGGGCACCCCAAAACTGGATTTGGGCCGCAACTTCCCGGGGGTTTTCCCGTGGTAAGCTGCCCTCCCCGGGCCAGTAGGTGGCATCAGAGCGGAGTGTTCGTGGGGGGGCGGGGGGCCATGGGAAACCCCCAAGGAGAACCCTGTTGCCCCCGGGGGAAAATGTTGAAGACTGCCTTTGCCCAAATGAATCAGGGGGTGGCCCGGCCAAAATTTCCAAAAACCAAATTCCAATGGCGTCAGTCGGGTTTTCCAAATAACCTTTCCCCGGGCCACTATTCTGATGCCGCCCCCCGGGCCCTATGCCCACATCTGCTGATAGTTTTTTCCAAATTTTCCTTCCCACCGTCTTTTCCGGGACTGGTTTTTTCCCACCACCCAAACCAAAATCGTCATTTTTGCCATCTATGTGCTCAGGTTTGCGGGCCTGTTGCTTTCCCGGGGACTTTCCACCCTTTTGCCCTTTGGCCACCCCCTGGGGCCCTGGTTGTTTTGCCACCTCCAGAATGTCATTTTTTCCCCCTCCCCCTGACCCCATGCTTTTGGGCTCCTTTTAAATCCCTCCACTCTTTCTTTTGGTTCCCACTGCCTGACCTAAATGCTGCTGCCCCTGACCCCCGTTTCCAGTCAATTGTGCCGCTTTTGTGGCCTAATACTATTTTGCCCCCGCAAAAAGTCATTGTGCCACTCTCCCCCCTCATGTCCCGGCTGTGACTCCGTGTGCCCCTCCACATGTGTCATTTTTGGCCACTTCCTTGACCTCATGTTTGCCTCCCCGGGGGCTGCGCCGTGCCCCCCACACGTGGCCTACCCCTGTTTTTGGGCCAAAACCTCCAAAATTTTGTCATTGTGCCACTTTTCTGACCTCATGCTGCGGGTTTGGTGTTTTTGCCGTCCCCTTTCCACACTGTGTCATTGGGGCCCCCCTTCGACCTTAGGGTGTGCTTTTGCTCCTGCCGGCCCCCACACTGTGTCATTGTACCACTCTTTGGCCTACCCCTTTTTTTCCCCACCTCCAGAATTTGTCATTGTCCCCTTTTGGCCTGCCCTCG
>JAODAL010041726.1:0-35583 GCA_025379985.1 Phyllomedusa bahiana | reverse complement strand
TTTGTTTTTTTGTGTGTTTTCCCCCTCTTTCTTATTGTCTTGTGAGATTGCCTTTTGTTGTATGGGTGTTTTGTCCTCTCTATTGTGCTGGCGTGGGTTTTTTTTTTTTTCCTTCTTTATTTAGTTATTTATTAAGAATTATATGACAGAGGAAAAGGAGCTGAGCTCTGAGATATATAGGTTTATATGATAGAGGAAAAGGAGTTGAGCTCTGAGCTACTGTATATAGGATTATATGATAGAGGAGAGAAGCTGAGCTCGTGATAATATGGGTTAATGTAGAAGAGAGAAGCTGAGCTCTGTGATATATAGGTTTATATGATCGAGGAGAGAATGGACTTCGTGAGATATAGATTTTACATGATAGGGGAAAGGAAAGCTGAGCTCTGTGATATATAGGTTTATATGAAAAAGGGAGAGAAGCTGACTCTGTGATATATGGGGTTATATGATAGAGTAGAAAAAGCTGAGCTAATTTTATAAAGGGTTATATGATAGAGGAAAAGGAGCTGAGCTATGTGATATATAGGGTTAAAATTATAAGGGAGAGAAGCTGAGCTCAGATTATAGGATTAAATGATAAAGGAGAGAAGCTGAGCCTGTGATAATAGGGTTATATGAATAGGGAAAGAGCTGAGCTCTGTGATATATAGGATTATATGATAGAGGAGAGGAGCTGAGCTATATGATATATAGGGTTATATGATAGAGGAAAAGGAGCTGAGCTATGTGATATATAGGGTTATATTATAGAGGGAGAGAAGCTGAGCTCAGTGATATATAGGATTATATGATAGAGGAGAGAAGCTGAGCTCTGTGATATATAGGGTTAAAATAATAAGGGAGAGAAGCTGAGCTCTGTGATATATAGAGATATGATAGAGGAGAGAAGCTGAGAGAACAAATTCCCAGTTCCTCCTGTGCAATACTGTGGTCAGCGTTGGTAGCCACACTCCAATCTCCACCTATTATCTAAGAATAAGATGCATCAATGGATTCAAATTTTTAACAAAGGTTTCGTACTTCCAGTCAAGAAAAACAATGCGCACAGGCGCTGCTAAAATGTGGCATTCATGCAGTTTTTAGTTGCTAGATTCCTACTTGGACCACAAAGATGTATGTGGTGCACTGCAGAAAGTTATTTCTACTTTTCTAACTAAATAAAGTTATTCCAGTATTCCAAAAATACAATGGGCCTTAGTTATGAAACCAAATTGCATTTGAGGTCCTTTTAAGTTCGGAGGTGGGCATAAGCAGTTTTTTGATCAAAAATGTGAACAAAGAACTCAACAATTTTTCATGTTTTCTTAGAACAGGAGCGCTTTTTTCATGAATTTTAATTTTTGTTTTGTGATAGCTTCTTTAGTTGATAGTGTGCTGCTGGTATTGTAATGTGCGTTAATAATGCTGCCACACCAGTGTGCACCTATGCTTATTTTTTTCAAAAAAGTTTTTGGGATGTGCAAAACCAATTATTGTTTTTTAAATTGTATGTATGGGGGAGTGGCTGCCTTCATGTTGGTTTTTTGCACTTCACCCATCCTCACAGGCTTTTAAATCAGTGCAGTGTATTTAGTAGCTGGTGCCTTCACATCCTGAAGTATGGAGGTCTGGACAGGCCCCAAAGAAAGAAAACGTTAGTGCAATGTCAGTGTAGGACCCACCTGCATTTGAGGTCCCGTTCAAGTTTCGGAGGTGGGCTTAAGCATTTTTAATCAAAAATGTGAACTAGGAACCTCAAACATTTTTCATGTTTTCTTAGAAGCAGGAGTGCTTTTTTCATGAATGTGTTTTGTGATCGTTTCTTTAGTTGATAGTGTGCTGCTGGTATTGTAATGTGCGTTAATATTGCTGCCACACCAGTGTGCACCTATGCTAATTTTTTTCAAAAAAGTTTTTGGGGGGATGTCCCAAAACCAAATATTGTTTCTTCAGTTATGAAAACTATCTCAGTTGTAAGACTTTGTTGCCCTAGCAACCAGTCAGTGCTTAGCTTACATTTCTTTGACTGCTCTGGAAAGGTTGAGCTGAATTCTTATTTGTTGCTAATGGCGACAAGGACAGTTCTTACGTTTAGATAAGTTTTCATAAATAGCCCATAATAATGATGTAGAATATAACTAAAATTTTAAAAAAAACATAAACACATACCTTCCAATTTTTTGAGGGTTGCAAAGAGGGACACTCAGGCCAAGCCTCCAACCGAACCCAAAAAACATTACATAACACCAGGATACACTTCTAATCACGGCCCCAGTAACAGAATCATGCCCCCCTTCCTCCAGCAACCCCTCGCCAGTACAAATAGCGGCGTTACTTGAGTCATATAGATTGTATTTATATAAAGTAATGTATTGTATAAACATCAAATCCATACCAAAAAGCTTGTAATACAATTGTTTTATGGATAACACCGCTATATAAATAGTTTACATGACAACATAAAACGGCTATACAAGGAAAATATCACTATACTGTTTCTGACCAATCCAAAACTAATATTATCAATGATACCACTATACAAAGATGAAGTAATACCCCCCACATCTGACTACGTATCACCACATAGTGACTGAATAATATCAATATCACCATGACCACATATTCCACACATAGTGAATGAATAATACCATAAAGCCCAATAACCACATATCACCACCACATAGTAACTGAATAATACCACCACACCATGATAACATATCACCAGCACCTAGTGATGAATAATATCAAATCACCATGACCCCCAAATCTCAAGCACATAGTGAAAGAAAAAATACCATAAAGCCATAACCACATATCACCACCACCACCACATATAACTGAATAATACCACCAACACCATGTAACATATCTCCAGCACATAGTGAATGAATAATACCATAAAGCCATAAAACCCCATATCACCACCACATAGTAAATGAATAATACCAAATACAACCATGATAACATATCACCACACAATAGTGAATGAATAAATACCACCACATAGTGACTAAATTAATACCACCACACAAGACCACATATCACTCCACATCTGACTGAATAATAACAACACCATAACAACAAAATCACCACCACCAGTGACTGAATAATACCACCACACCGTTATCACATATCACCACCAAAAATATGACTAAAAATATCACAAGACCAAAACCACATAAACCCCTACCACAATGTGACGAAAATACACACCATAACCACTTTTCACCCTTCACAGTGACGAATAAAACCCAACAATATGACCACATACACTACCACATAGTTGGGAATAATACAACACCCAAAACCCCCTATCACCACTTCACAGTGACTGAATAAAGCCACAACACAATTATCACATATAACTAACACATCTTGACTGAATAATACAACACCATAACCACATATCACCAGCACATAGTAACTAAATAGTACCACCACACCATGATCACATATCACCAGCACATAGTGACTGAATAATACCACCACACCATGACCACATATCACCACCAAATAGTGACTGAATAATACCAACACACCATGACCACATATCACCACCACATAGTGACTGAATAATATCACCACACATCACCACCACATGATGACTGAATAATATCACAACACCAGGATCACATATCACCACCACCCAGTGACTGAATAATACCACAACACCATGACCACTTATTACCACCACATAGTGACTGAATACTACCACATAGTGACTGAATAATATCAACACACCATGACCACATATCACCACCAGATGATGACTGAATAACATCACCATGACCACATATCACCACCACATAGTTACTGAATAACGCAACACCATGACCAGATATCGCCATCACATAGTGACTGAATAATACCACAACACCATGACTACATATTACCACCACATAGTGACTGAATAATGCCACTAGACCATGACGACATATCACCACCATATAGTGACTGAATAATACCAAAACACCATGACCACATATCACCACCATATAGTGACTAAATAATATCACTACACCATGACCACACATCACCACCCCATGATGACTGAATAATATCACCATGACCACATATCGCCACCACATAGTGACTAAATGATATCACAATACTACTACCACTACTACCAATATTCTTGCCACACAGTGACCTTATAGTGGTACATACCAGTTGTACACAGGTGCTCTGCAGATTTATATAGTCACCATACAGTGACGATATAAGGGGTAAATACCAATTGTAGACAGGTACTCTGCAGAGAGATTAGTGATTACAGTGCAGTGACTCACAGGTGACCATCTTCTCTGATGGGAGTCATTCACTTTCCCTTTCTCCACCCGGCCAAGACCACCATGACCACTTCTCCCAGCCACAACTCATCCCTCCAGAATAAACCACAGAAACATCTTTAGACTCCTCACTTTTCTGGAACCTCTCTAACTGTTACTCAACTCTGTAAAAACTCCATATGGGGTGAGAGGTGGAGTAGGAGAGGGCTATAGGTGAAGTTGGGGGTATAGGGCAATAGGTGGAGTAGGGCAAAATATGGGACAATAGATAGTGGTAAGGGGGTTATAAAATGTTAGGTAGGGGTTGTTTTTTGTATTGGACTAGGCCACATAACACAATGGTAGGGAGCAAAAGTGGGAGAGGGGATACAGGTTACAGTTTACAAGCATAATCTCGTGGGGGGAGACAGAGGACCAACTTTCTGAAGATTGTGCTGCATCTGTGGCTTGTACTCCGTCTCCTAGACCCCTAGAAGATCAGCCACAGCCATTATATTTAGGAGTGGTGGAGATGGAATTTAGTACTAATGTCTTTTGTAATGTTTCTACTTCTCTACAAATCCTCCATTTGGACTATATCAGATTTTTTGGCCTACATCAGACCAGTGTTCTTTAGTAAAATGGTCAATGAGGTCTGGTGTCGAGGAGTGTTTATTTAATAAAAATATTTTTTTTCTGTTTCTGTGTTTTTTGTATCATCATCCAGATTTAGTAATGGAGGTATCTGACAGATGCCTCTTCATTACTATTCCTGTGGCTTGGTGTCAACCAGCGATGTTTTTTATCACCACAAGGCTGACACTAATGTCCTGTCACTATTAATTCAGTACCCAATGGACCAGGGGTATTGTGAAGAGCCCTGGTTACCGTCAGAATGGGAACTATCTAATATTATGGTCCGCTTCTGTGGTGGCTGTAGGCTGGTATTTTTAGGGTGGGAAAGGACTAATATTCATGGACCTTCCCATCTTAATGCTCTCAGAGTTCAGTTACAGATTTTACCTTGGCTGGTTATGAAAAATAGGAGGACCCTATGTCATTTTTTAATTGTTTAATTAAAAATCTAAAACAATCAATTTAGTTAAAAGAGGTGAGTCCCGTTTTTCTTAAGCAGCCAAGGTATGTGCAACAGCTCTAGCCTGATGCTATCAGTCTGGGACTGTCCAAGGATGTTGGCTCCTTTCCATCCTAAAAATACCAGCCCAGAAGCATACCATCACATTAGATGATCTGCCTTTTGAGAGTAACCTGGCTCGTCCTAGTACCCCTGGTGCATTGCGTACTGGGGCAATAGTGACAAGCGGTTAGTGTCAGCCTTGTGGGGATGAAAAACACCACTGACTGACACCAACCCCAGCACTAGCAATGGCAAGACGTCTATGGACAATGCATATATGGCAGACTTATTTAGTTGCAAACAGTATCAAACATTTATTAAAAAGTCCAATAAATACAAACTTAACGATAACGCTTGTCACTTGCGATTTTGGGGAGGGCACCCATAGTAGGGGGGAAGAAGAGAATCCAGCAACGCCACGCCCCCCTGTCAGAATTGCTACACCCAAGATGGAGTAGCAGGCTAAGGGGGGTCGCAGCACTGCAACATGAATTGCATCTTTGATTCTACTTCTGCCGCCTATTAGGGAGTGCCATCCACCATAATCGCAAGTAAAAAGTGTTACGTTGAAGTCTTTATTTATTGGATTTTAATAAATTTTTGATCTGTTTGAACTAAAAAGTCTCCCTTATGCATTAAACTGTGTGACGAGGGTTGAGGAGCCTTCATAAAGCAGACTAGTTTGGAGCGGTTTTAAAAAATGTAAATAGCGGGGCGTGGCTTGACATGGCTCTGTGAAGCAGCATCTTCTCAGAGCTCCCGCACATTTGCCCCTTTATCCGGCCTTGTTTTCTCCTTCCACATGGGGGGGAAACCCTCAAAAAAGGAAAGAAGGATCTGCCCCACTTCGAACCCACCCAGGGGCCATCCCCCGTTATTTTGGGCGTTTCGGTTTTAAATTGACCAGTGAAGATCCCCGGCAGCAGAGAGGCCCTGAAAGTGGCTGCCAAAACCCACATGGCCCACAGCCCTTCGTCCCCCGAGCGCACCCCACCCTCCCTCCACCCGACCACCCGTGGAGAAAAGGAGCCGGGTCCCCGGAGTCACCCCCTGAAACTCTGCCTCCTGCCACCGCTGTGCTCCAGAAAACCCCGGGCCCTTCTCACTCCCGCGACCCCGCGAGGAGGGTGAGGCCCCGCAGCCCTTTGCGTTATCCGGACGCAGCCCGAGCACGCGGCGACCCTGACCCCCCCCGATCCTGTCTATCCCGGGCGGAGACGGAACTCCCGGCGGGTCCGCCTCCCCCCAGCCTCTGTCATTCTGTGCGGAAAAGGCGCACACGGGGGCCCCCGGGGACCCTGCAGTGAACCGACCCCGGGCCTGTTCTTCGGGGGGCCTCCACACCCTGGGGCAACGGTTCCTCCCGCTCATCCCCGGGTCCCCCCCCGCCCTTCACGGGGGCCCGGGCTCCCGCCCGGGGGCCCCCGCTCCGTGGGGCCCTGCGGAGCCAGCCAAATGGCCCTGCAGAGAAGCCTGACCCCCATGCTCCGGGGGGTTAGTTAGGGGCCATGGGGGTTTTTCGGGTTGCCCAGAACTCCGGGACGCAGCTCCTTTCCCCCCTACCCCTGCCCCGGACTTTGGGACTGCTGCACCTCACAGGTCCTAAAAGGGGACCTGGGGGTCCCCCGGGCTCCCCACTTGCTGGCCATACCCTTATAGGCCCCTCTGCCGCCCCAATGCCCCGCCGCACAGGGCCCATGAGGACTTCAACTGAGGCGGGCCCCCCTAAACCCCACCTCGGGATATTGCCCGGGGAGAGCCCTCTGGTCCGCCACCCCCCTGCCAACCATTTTAAATTCCCCATGGAGGCCCCTTTAAAAACCCTGTACCCCTATCAGGGCCCCTCTATGCCTCTGTGCCCCTTCATGGACGCCCCCTCCCCCGGGGAACCCGCGTGACGGTATCGGGCCCCTCCAGTCCCAACCCTTTGGTCCCCCCCCTCATGGTCGACCGGTTCTTTGGTTTGGGCCCCCCCAGCCTGGTCCTGGCACCTCCCCGGGCCTTTTTTCATTTTTCCAAAGGTCCCTTTTCCATTGTGCCTCGATTTTCGGCTCCCTCAGAAATGTCTCGCTCTCATATGTCTCCGGCCCTGACTTCGTAGGCCCCATCTGAAGCCCCCACCCCTTTCCCTTCCCCCATGCCTGACCCTCCACGTGCATGGGGCAAACCTCCAGTGGCTCCTCGCCCCCTCAAGGTATAAGCTCCACTGGCCCCAAAACTTGTACTTCGCGGACTCCAGTGCTGATTCAACCCTTCCCATCGCCGGGGGAAAACCCAGCTATGACTCTGATTTGTAGCGAGGGAAAAAAAGAAGCTGCTAGTTTCCCGTTCGACCTTTCGTTTTTGGGGTGGACCTTTGCGGGAACGAAATTTTCTAACCCCTTTACCCCCGCAATTTCGGTACAGCACCCCCCACCAATTATTCCACCCAAAACAACACCTAGACATTCGAGACAGGGCCGAGAACAATCTCCCGAATCCGAGGCCCTCCCGGAAAACGGTGAAAAACGTGGAGTTTTACTTACCTTTAAAACCCATTTTTAACAAAAACCTGGACCCGCCCCCTTGAATTTTTCATAAATGGCGAGTTCAAGAGCTTAAAGCCAGCCAGAAAATTGACCTCTCCCCCGAAGATGTTATCCGCATTCTTTTTTGGTTTAAAGGAGGAGTCATCAAGTCCCCGTAGAGGGTCGGTTCCTATCATGGACACCCCCTGAAACTTTTTTCCGGCTTGCCCCGCCACCTTGGCCAATGCAGCTGAAACCTTTCTCATGTTCTAAAAATAAGAAAAATCCATAAGGTGGGGGTTTCCCGTTTCCCTCGTTGCTCGCCAGGGGAACACACCCGCATCCTCCCGGTTCCAGATGACCCCCTCCCTTTTCTCCGGACCTGCAACTGCGGGACATACCCCTAGGGAGTGGCCCTCTTTCCCTCTCCCTCACCCCAAATTTTCCCTATTGGGCCCCCCTGCTGATCTCCCCAGGCTTTTCCCCGGTTTCCACCCAAAAGGCGAAGGGAAAACCCCTTCAGCGAGAACATACCTGTCAGCGAAAACCTTGTTCCCAAAACTGCCCCTCCCTGAATAGAGAATTTTTTTTTATTTTTTGTCCCCTTTCGGTTGACTCCACCCTCCTTTTCCTTATTCTCTTTTTAAATTTTAACCCGTTTTGTTCCCCTTTAAGCGTACTTTCCCTTTTTAAAATTCCCTTTTTTTTGGCCGGATATTCCAGTTTTCCATTGTACCCATTTTTAACCGGGAGCTAATGACTAAGTCTGTAGTCTTTGCTTTCCCCATTAGATTTGGGAGCTTCCCGGCCCTTTCTTTTTGCCCCGGAATACTTTTCTGGTTGCTAGGCCTGCCCCATTAGTGTCCTTGAGGGTCCCCTCCTGCTTCAGGTCCTTCTATTTACTTATTTTCCCCTCCTTCCTTTTTTTTTTTTTGCTCCTCCCCCTCTTCCCTCTTTCTATTTGGGGTTTCGGGGGGCTGGTTGTGGTCCTTACCCCCCACCCCTGAGGTTTTAAAAATGGGGACCTCGGTTAGTTCCCTTTTAAATCCCCAAGGGCCTAAAATACCCTTCGAAAGGGTCCCAAATAAAACCATTTCACCCGTAACTGCCCAGATTCTATGTCTGCGGGAAAACCCATTTCAAGAGGGGGGATTCAGCCCCAGTTCTTAAAAAAGTACTTTCCACATTGGTCTGTGCCAACTTTCCGTTCTAAAAGAAGGGGGTTTTGCGATTGATCCAAAATTTCTCTATCTCATAAAGTGGAGAATTGCAAAGTTGGGGAAAAGAACTAGATACCTATTCTACCCTTTCAATTCGGGGCCAATTGTTCCTTTGTAAACGTATATGCCCCAAATCAGGGCCCAGGCCCCCTTCTTACTAAAAGTTTAGACGTTTACCCTTCATAAAGAGGCATTTGCATTTTGCGGGATTTTAACCTTACTTTTGACCCCTCTATGGATAAATTCCCGGGTCGATCCCAGCAGCCTACTATCCATTAAAAGGTTAAAAAACCCCTATTGAGGTTCCAGTTGCACGGTGGAGGCTTCAACACCCTTTGGTCAAGGACCATATTTTTTCTCACCCACCCATCCCACAGTAGGATTTATTTATCCTCTTGCAAACACGTCTTCTTGGCTGGAACACTCTATTTGGAAAATGTCCTTTGGTCCCGCATGCCCCAATTTCATACGCTCATCTCCCCTCTTCGTCGACCTGACAAGATTTGGAGGTTTTAAGAATCTTGTTATCCCATTTTAGTCTGTCTGGCTGCCCGCAGCGGTCTTGAACATTTGTCTTGACCTAAGGGATTTACAGCCCCTATAAGCAATGGGAGGCTTTTAAAAAGGTGTTGCGAGGGGGCTTAATCAAAAATTTGGGGTTTAACTTTAAAAAAAAGGTCTACAGCTGTGGCGCGTGCCCCCCAGAGGGTCTCCTCCCGGAACCTTCACAAAAAAGGCCTTTTCCCCTTTGGCCTTTTTGAGTTTTATTAGCTGGCAGGGGTCCGCAGGGTTTTCGACTCCCCTGGACAAGAATTCAAATTTACGGCAAACTCTTGAGTACGGCAAAAAGAGTGGTTATTTGCTTGCAAAACCAAGGGATACATACCTTCCCTTTTATCCGAATTCCCAAAACCCCCCCCGGGGGACACAGTAACACGACCAAATATAAAGCCAAGGAGTTTCATTTTTATTACCCAGGTGTTTCAATGCCCGCCACTTCCTCTCGCTCCCCTTCCTCTCAGTCCGAGTACCCTCCCCCTTCCAAGTCCTTATCAGTTTAAAAAGGCCGGGCCTGGAGCTCCCTTTACTGAGGGGAACTACTGAGGTGGTGGGACCTTCCGGGAGGGAAAAGTCCAGGCCGGAGCTTCACGCCAAATTTTTTAAGACCCCGCTCCTTTTTTCAGTCACTTATTTACAGGCTTTTAATTGTTTCACCCCCTCGCCCTTTCCTGCTCTTGGGCACTTAGCCGTGATTCCCCCAAGCCCCAAAAACCCTCAGGTGGTGGCATTACAGCCATCTCCCTCCTAAACGGGAACCAAAAATTTTTGCCAAATTATTGGCGAAAGCGCCTCAATGCCCCTCTTCCTTCTCTGGTCCCTTTGACCAGGTGGGTTTGTCCCCCGGAGGGGGCCCGGGGGTAATTTCTCTCAAGACTTTGGGCATAATCCCTTATGCCGCCGGGGCGCAGCGACCCCCTAATGATCCTTTTATTGGACCTGAGAAAGCGTTTGACAGGATTTTTATGGGGAGTCTCGATCCAAACCTTTTTGGGCGAGTGGGTCGGCCCGATTTTCACAGCTAAATAATGTCCTTTTCCCGGGCCCCCGGCCCGGTCAGGGGAATGGTTTTCTCTCTGAGTCCCTTTTTCATCAAGAAAAGGTACGAGGGAGGGATTCCCCTATCCCCCCTTTTTGTATGTTTGGTGGGAAAAAAATTGTGGAATCAATTGACAAACCGGGTTTCAAGGGAATTTCATGGTGGCGCGAGCTTAAATTTCTGCCCTTTTCAGATGATCCTTTATCTATCTCCGCGCCCACCCCTTTGCTTCCCTCTTGATGTCCCAGTGGTGTTTAGTCGGTGGTCTAATTTAAGATCAACTACTCTAAATCTGAGGGTTTAAAATCTCCTCGACCCAAAAGACTCTGGACTTTTAGGAGCAGTTTTCCCCCTTTTCCCGGCCCACTGGAGGGGTTTTTCCACTTGGGACACGAATCCAGTGATCTCTCCCAAAACTTTTTAAGTCAACTTTGCACTTGCCCGGGAAAAAACGTACTGGTGGGGAGCTGGAGTGGAAAGACTTCTCATGGTTTGGCAGGGTGAACCTTTGAAGAGTCCGTCCTCCCTAAAATACTTTACTGTTCCAAACCTCCCAATCACCATCCCAGCGACATATTGGGTCAAGCTTCGAGATGCTTTTGTGAGTTATCTGTTGTTCGCCGCCCACGAATTCGTAGAGCCTTCTCTCTCGCCCCCGGCCGCCGGTGGGTAGGGCTTCGATTGTAGGCTGTATTTCCTGGCCGTCCTTTTTCCGACTACAGACTTACTCGTGACTCTTTTGAAAAAGTGGGTCCAAGTAGCGCGCGTCTATGCCCCGCACCTGGCCCCCTCCCCCGGGGCCTTTGACTCCACGCTCCTGGATTTGGAAGTTGTCCCTTACCCCCCTCACACTTGGCTGCCCTTAGGAAGCCCAAAAACCCTTGACTACTCCTTGCCCCAGAGGACCTTACTCCCTTAAGGTTTTTCCCATGTTTCCCCCCGGGGGGTCGGTAATTCTTTTTTGGCCGAACTAAGACCTCCCATTTTTGGCCAAAGGGCACCCGTTAGAGGAGTGTTGCGGGCCTTGACTGATTTATATCAGACCCCTTCCCAAGAACAGCTATGAATACTGCAGCTACACCCTTTTTTTTTTTATTCCCAAGACGGGACCTCACTAGAGCCTGACCCCCCCGAAATTTGGGGTCCCCTGACACCTAGGACCTAATTCCTTTCTCACGTTTTCTTCTTTCTCCCCCTGATGATTCCCTCCCCTCCTTTTGTAAAGCTGGGGCAGAGCCCAAAATGTTTACAGAAACCCCAATGGAGGAAAGCTTCTTCCACGCACAACGGTTTT
The DNA here is from genome assembly GCA_025379985.1 of Phyllomedusa bahiana. Classification (NCBI taxonomy): domain Eukaryota; kingdom Metazoa; phylum Chordata; class Amphibia; order Anura; family Hylidae; genus Phyllomedusa; species Phyllomedusa bahiana. Next base: position 23,577 of record JAODAL010041726.1, on the reverse strand, counting down.
TGCTTGTAAGGCCCAGGGCAAGTTACAAGGTTTGTCTCGTGGTATAGGGTCCAGCCCCTTCATAAGTGGGTTTTCCCGGATCCAAAACCTGCGGGATGCAATAAAGAAGTAGGGACAATGTCTCAATTGGTGGGGTTGTGATGTCTTGCAAGGGTTTTTTGGGGGGGAAAAGGGGGTTGAGGGCTATCCTTGCTGTACTGGGTCTTAAAACCCCAATACCCCCGAGGCTACCCTATATACATCTCCCTCCTACATAGGGGCGTATAAACGGGCCTTTTTTTGGGCCCCCCTTTAAGGCAAAAACGATCATCCCCGTAAGTGGAAGCAAACCACCCCCCCTCCATGGCGGAAGGGGTGAGGAGGGAGCCTGTACCGTATGGAGGGAAATGATGCGCATACCCTGATGCCACACGAAACTGATCTCTCCCGGGCCCCCGGGTTTTCACAGGGAATCCTCCAAATTTAAAACATTCTAGGCTAGTCCTGCGGGTGGGGTTGCGGGGGGGGGCCTTTGGTGGGGCCCCCTGGCCTATGAAGAGACCGCGGGGATCCTAAAACCCCCCTTTTATTTTTTTACTTTTTCCCCCCCCTCCTTTTTTTTTATTTTTTTTCCCCTTCCTCCCCCCCTTTGTTCAAAAAACCCCCCCCTTTTTTAGGGGGTCTCGGGACCTTTTCCCCCCAGCGGTGGCAATTTTTGAGGCCTTTCGTTAAAAGTGACTCGTCCCAGAGCCCGGAAGTGTTTTCCTTTTCCCGGCCCTGTGGGGAAGTCGGCAGGCCCTGGGCCTGCCCCCTTTAAATTGGCACCCCCCAAACGATGCCCCCGGCTTCTTGGGGAGTTTTGGCTTATTGTTGTTCCTTCCCTTTTTTTTTTTTAAAACTCATTTAGTACTGTTTAAAAAGCTGTTGCTATACCGGTTACACCTATTTCATTTTTATCACCTTTTACGTGGATTTTTCTGTTTTTTGAAAAATTTTTTTAATAAAAAAAAATTTTTAAAAAAAAAAAATGTTAAAAACTACGCTGTGGAAAAATTGAAAAAATGTTATGGAGACACTTCCATTTTAACATGGAAAAAAATGAAAAAATAAACCTTAAACCCCTTTGCTGAAAATAAAAAAGAGTTAAAAAAACCCGAATTTTTTTTTGTTATTGTCCTTGCGTTTCAACATTGTACTTTTTTTTTTTTTCTGACGCGTTGTATGAGGGTCGTTTTTATTTTAACAAGTTGTACTTTTGGGGGGAAAAGTTTAAAATTTGCTTAAAAAATAATTGAGATTTTTTTTTTTTTTTTAAAGTTTTTTTTTTTTTAAATTTTTTGTGCACCCCTTTACATTTTAACTGGTAAAAGTTAAAATTTTTTTCTAATGTTTTTCGGCGGTGGAACCTAATATGTGTAGTTTTTTTTTGGTGAAGTTGCACAATTATTTTTTTAAAAAAAATTTATTTTTATTTTATTATTTTTTTTATTCATCTTTTTTACACATTTTCTGTTTTTTACTTATTTTTTTTTAAATCCCATGAAGGGAGAACTGTTTTACATTTTGTAAAAAATGTTTTTGCACTTTATAATGTATTAACATATTCATAAATGCTAATACATTATAATCTGTGTCAATCTGACACAGGCAGTGATCTGGACAGCACACAGTGTGCCCTGGTCACGGGCTTCATACACAGACCGCTCTGGGGCCACTCTAGGTCCCCAGGGCTGTCTGTGCAGGTGTTCCATGGGCTCTGTTGGGTCACCGGGTGTTCCAATCACCCGACAGAGCAGGGGAAACCCTTTGATTGCGCTGCGGTGACGAACCGCGGCAATCAAAGGGTTAAAGCATCGGGATGCGGAGGTTTCCCCCACTCCCCGGTGCTTGCAGGAGCTGTGCTGGGATCAGGGCTGTGTAGTACAGCCCCGATCTCAGCGCAGCTGCGGCACCAGGAGTCGCAAACTCCAGTGTCTGCAGCGACGTCTAAAGACGTCGCTGCAGACAAACGACCCGCACCAGCCGACGTCTAAAGTCGGGGGACGGTCGTTAAGGAGTTAAATAACAGAAATAAACAATATATTACAATAAACACTACCTAACAAAAGCCTTTGTTGACCATTTTATTAAACAAATAGATGCAACGCTGGTCCGACATAGTTCAATAAATCCATCATAGTCCAAAAGGAACACCTGTAAAAAAACAGAACCAGAAAACCTATAGATGGGGCAAATCACCCTGCTTTTCCAGATGCTGAATAGCCTATCCATGGTTCGGTAAAGTTGGGTGACATGCCACACAGGCATATCTGGGTACCTTTGAGAGAATTGCAGAGAAAGAGAGAAGTTTCCCGTGACAGAGTGGGTAGATGTTCCTGCCCCTTTCTGTCCCGGTAACTTCAAAAGGCCTACTTTAATCTGGGAGATGCTAAAACGCTATGGAGTATTCAAAGATCAAAGGGGAAAACAAAGGGGTTGACAATGGTTGTATAGTTAGTAAAGCTGTTTGCAAAGAGCTGATTCGGGACGAATCTTACTAAGAGTAGTCAAAGTGTTGGGTGGATGATTACTCCCTATGTTCCAGGCCAGGGTTTAGCTGGTAAAGCCAAATACTCAGCTAAATAGGTGTGTAGCCTCTGCAATGGACAAGTTGTTTGGTCTAAGAGACTGCACACAGGAGGTTTGGTTTTGTTACAGTAGTGAGGAAACTATCACTGATAGGCCTCGTTCACACGGCTTATTTGGGCACGGATTGGCGCCGTACTCTGTGCCGGATTTGCGCTTCAGTACGGCGCCAATCCGTCCCTGTCATTACGGTAATCCACTGCTCTCATAGAGAACAGTGGATTCCGTCGCTCCTCCCCGCTCGGCGAATCCGCCGCGGGGGGAGAAAGTGACATGCACATTATTTATGGCGCAGACGCGCCGTAAACAACGCATTGTCTATGGGGCCGGCAGCGGCGGCCCCGCCCCGTCCGCCCCTCATTCACGGCGGATTTGTGAGCTCAATACGGCGCACAAATCCGTCGGGAATAAGCCGTGTGAACAAGCAGGAGTCTTATTTACTGTTTGTTCTCTTTTGTACCTGTTACCAATGCACCTGCATTACTGCCAATAAAACTAAGGACCCATAGTTTTTAGACTGAGAATCCTATCTGTGTCTCTATGAAAGATGAACTTTGCTCTGACCCCAGAGCTGTAATCGCCCACAATATATGTATACACATATATTGTGGGCGATTACAGTTCCAGGGTCAGAGCATAGATGGGGGACTGAACGGCGTTACTTACTGGAGACTGTATGAGTAAAGAGGACCTGGGGTGTCTTCTAAATATTTTAGCTCTCGTCATTCAGTTCTAGCCACTGCTCCACTGGTTGGTGGATTTTTGTTAGCCCTCCTCCCATTCTCCCAGCGCCAGATATAATCATAGACTGTGAATAAGACAGTCACCACGGCTCAGTTTTCAATGGAAAGAACACTCATGTTCATGACGCGTTGTAAGCTGGATGGTGATGACCCTTTTGATACATGGACTCTCAAGGGAACAGTTACCAGTGATCAGTCTCCATATTAAAATTTAACAAACCACCTAGTTGACAGTCCATTCTACCATTAGCATATAGGGCACCAAAACTACTGGCACCCACAGCCGGGAAATTGGGCAGGGACTGAAAATAAAAGTACACAAACTAGTTGTGACATAGCTAGACATACCGTATTTTTCGGACTATAAGGCGCACATAAAAGCCTAAGATTTTCTCAGAAATCGAAAGTGCGCCTTATAGTCCGGTGCGCCTTATATATGAATCAATTCTTCACTTTCAGTTTTCAGTCTTTGTTTAGAACGTATTTACAGCTAATTTAGTGACACTGATTTGTAACTGATTTGCAACTGATTTACAATAGTAAATACGTTCCGAAATCAGTTACAAATCAGTTGCAAATAAGTGCCACTGGCGCTTATTTCGCGCCGGATTTACAACCCATTCTTTACAGCGGGTGATTCTGTCGCGAAATAAGGCACAATAAGTGGCAGGACCATTGTAAATCCGGCCGTATTGCGGCTGCAATCCGCGGCGGCAATACGGCATGAAAAAATGAAGAATGGCCTATACGGCTACCATAGTCAGAAGCGTCACTACGTGCGGTGATACGTACAGCTCTGTGTGCAGAATATCTGTGTTTCAACATTGTCTGTGCATTCAATACGTACTGTAAATTTTTTATATCCACCTACCCGAAAATGCCTCCTGTTAAGAGACATGCTTATGATGCTTGTGTTGAATAAAGTTTGGCTTTCGCTCTGAACTTTGTTTCATTTAATGCGCCGCGCCTTATAGTCCGGTGCGCCTTATATATGAACGGCGCTCAATGTTAATGAGCTCAATGTTAATGCGCCTTATAGTCCGGTGCGCCTTATAGTCCGAAAAATACGGTAGATGATGAGAGTTACATTTACCACAGGTCTTCTTTTCTCCGATTCTTTGCAGAAGCCATTAAGCACTTCCACCCTGCTGCACTCTCTTTACAGATCATGCAGATAGGAAGTTTTGAAAAGTATTAGTTGCAAACATGATTAAATCCTTTATTTCTCTTCTACAACCCTTCTTCCTCTGCACTACTTAGACAGATCACTTCATGTCTCCAGTCACCATCTGCCCAGTTTAGTTATAAACCTCTCTGACTACAGAATATCTATATGAATAAGCAATGCTGCTGGTTAATAATTAATGGGTAACTGGTTAGGTCTTTACAATCTTCTCTTTATGGTCTTTAAAAAGAAATTTAGACCATATGATTTGGCAAGGTTCATATTTCCTGACCCTGTAGTAATGCAATGGGGATTTATTTACATATCACAAGTCACATATCTAGTTTGTAAAATAGTCAGTGATCAAATAACATTAACTGTCATTCAAACATCAGAAAAAATTAGCATAATAATGTGAAAAGAAAATATTACATCTATGAACAAACCATGAAAAACCTTGGAAAGTGTTGATGAATCTGGCAGAGATGACTCCAAAGAATTGTGGCATTGCTTTAAAGGGGTTGTCTCACTAAAAGGATTGCTGCTTTTTATGTTAAAGATCTTGCAAAAACAAGTCACTTCGCAATATGTGTCCATTAACAGTGTCCTACCCATTCCTAGATATCTCCTCTTGTATGTATCAGCTCCTCAGGTCGCTATTGCTACAAACCTGTTTGATCTCTCCTGATAGGCTGCCAGCACTGGTTGCTATAGCTACAGACCTGGCTTCTATTGCAGCCTAGTAGAAGCCAGTAAACACGCCCCTGGATTCAAAATGAAAAAAGAAAACAGGACTGAGAGAAGATGAATCGATGTAGTGAGACAACCACTTTAAGATACAGGTTTTGCAGCAATCAAGACGGGGGCTGTGCCAGTACAAGATGCAAAAATGGCTTGATGTGTTAGGGAATGTTTTCATATTCAAATGTACAGATTTACCAATTAGTAGTAAAATTATTCACACTTTATTTTTTATCCATCAATAAAATTATCCAGTTTGAAATTTTCATTTCATAGTCCATCTCACTTGAAGCCAACTTGGTTTACAATATCATTTAATAAATCTTGAATAGGTAGCGAAGAGAGTCCATTAGGAATAGCTGGCTGACAGGCGGCTCAACACACACCTGCATACGACATTTTAGAGACTAATCCGCCTCCTTTCTCAAGCCCGCGCAGAATGGATTTAGGGCCAGATGTATGAAAACTGTTTAGGTCTAAAACTCTCTTTGTTACCCATAGTAACCAATCAGGGCACCCCTTTCATGTCATATGTTGCTCTGGAAAAATTAGAGGGGCGCTCTGATTGGTTGCTATGGGCAACAAAGAGAGCTTTAGACCTAGATCGTTTTCATACATGTGGCCCATTACTGCTGGAATAGGTAAGCCTGAACTGGAGCAGAGATGCAGGGACATGAGGTGTATATGTCTAAGAATGATAATGAACAGTGCTAGGAGGATTAGGGGGTGGGTGCAGATAAGTTCTAAATTGTAACTGCAAGGGATTCTGGGACTTGTAGGAAATAGCTGCAGGAGAACTACTGACTCTCCCACAGGCAGGAAGTTTCACTGATCTTATGATAGATGTATAAGGAGGCAAAAGGAAAGAAAACATGAAAGTAATGGGATATCTTTTCAGTATAAATGCTGTTTATAGTGTTCTCTGAAATCATTAAACTCCTTGATAACCCCAGGTATGTTATGATTGTGCAGGCACAGGAGCTGTACCTGCACCATTGCTGCCAGAGACCGGCATTGACTAACAGCAGGGCTCTGGCAATAGAAGCTGGGATTAGCGATAACTCCTATCTTGGCCATTTAAACCCTTAGGCAATGTTCACACGGCTTATTCAAGCCGTAATTGCGGGACGGATCCCGCCCGCAATACGGCTTGAATAAGGGGCGGGGGCGAAGGCGTGACGGGGGCGCAGTGGGAGAGCTGCCTGCCGGCCCCATAGACAATGCATTATTTACGGCGCTTACGCGCCATAAATAATGTGCATGTCACTTTCTCCCCCCGCGGCGGATTCGCCGAGCGGGGGAGGAGAGACAGAACCACAGTCTCTATGAGAACTGTGGATTACCTGGGACGGATTGGAGCCGTACTGAAGTTCAAATACGGCGCGCAGTATGGCTCCAATCCGTCCAGAATAAGCCGTGTGAACATGGCCTTAGATGCCGTGAACAATAGCGGATGCTGCATCTAAGTGGTTTGACAGACAAAGGTGGTGTAACGGTCTGGAGGTGGATCCTCTGGACCACCGCAGGTGATGGCGTAAGCTCACACCAGGAAGTGGAATCTAAGTGGGTCCCGGTATTCACCAGAGCCCACCGCAAAGCGGGATGGACTTGCTGCGGCAGGAGTCCACCAGGTCACTACCACTGGCGGGGCTTGCTGCACGGTGGCGGCCAAGGGTAGGCGAGGTACAGAATCGGCAATCAGGCTCGTAGTCGGGGACAGGCAGGAAGGTCTGGGCAGGCGGCTGAGTTCGTGAAACGTTAGACAGGCAGAAGGTCAGGGCAGGCGGCAACGGTTCGTGGTCGGTAAACGTAGCAAAACGGGTTCGTACACAGTAGGCAAGACAAGGCTTTCTGGAACATTTCACATAGGCATGTGCACTAAAGATCCGTCAAGTCTGCCAGGAAGGGGCCGGACTTAAATAGGAGCAGTGCCCGGTAATAGCCAATTACCGGCGCACTGTCCCTTTAAATTTCATACTGCCGGCGCACGCGCGCCTTAAGGGGCGGCGCCGCGCACGCTGAGGGACCGAGACGGATGGGACAGGAGCGAGGCCGGGTAAGTGACTGGGGACACGGGCAGCGGAGTGAGCGGACCCCCGACCCGAGGGGCGGCACGGGGCGCCGCTCGGGGTCGGGGCACAGATTCGCCTGCGACCCGGGACGAGGGTCGCAGGGGCATCCGTGACAGGTGGGCTCCCTCTGTCACCATTCGACACCCTGTGAATGAGATTGCAAGTTTTCATGCACCAGGCAGTTGGGAGCCTAACAAAGATCTCCACACCTGCCATTTATCTATGCTTATTAGGCTGTGCCAGAGGCTACTCTGTGGTATTTGCTTTTCTTTCCCATTCCTCTATCTAAAAAAATAATGCAAGTTAATACATTAATACTTCCCCAAAAAAATACATCAAAGTACACAAAAGTCATGCATAAAACAAGCCCACATATGGCTTCATCAACAGAACAATATATATAAAAAAAGCAGTTTATAGAAGAGATGTAATGGAGCTAGAGAGAGTGCAAAGACGAGCAACCAAACTTATAAGGGGAATGGAGCATCTTAGTTTGAGGAGAGGTTAGTAGAATTGAACTTATTTAGTTTAGAGAAAAGATGGCTTCGGGGGGACATGATTAAGTTATATAAATATATAAATGGTCCCTACAAAAAGTATGGGGAAAAATTATTTAATTTAAAGCCCACTCAAAGGACAAGGGGACATTCCCTTTGGCTTGAGAAAAAAGGATTCAATCTCCAGATGAGAAAAGCGTTCTTCACCGTGAGAACGTTAAATCTGTTGAATAGCCTATCTGAGGAGCTGGTCACAGCAGGAACAGTTGCAGGTTTCAATAAAGGCTTAGATAACTACAGGGGCGTCGCTAGGCAGATATATCCGGGGCTCATGCCCCGAATATATTGCCTTCTGCCCCGAATGTTTCATTCCCCGGCCGCCCTCTCTTTGAGAACCAGCGATGCGGCGCGCAACTACTATATTAAATGTCCGCTGCTCTGCTGAATGCCGCCGGGCTCCCTGCGCTGCAGCGCATGATCAAGAGGAGAGCAGCGTCCTCCTCTGAGCTGCCGGCTGCGGAGCTTCCTGATCAATGCGATCTGCGCAGGGTCGGGAGGAGAGCAGCCCCAGCGTAACCTCTCACGCTGCGGCTGCTGGTGGTTCCTGTCACTGTACGCTCCGAGTCAGGAGTGCTGCCGGGGCTGTCTGTAGAAGAGGAGGAAGAGCGAGGCTGCAGTGCGACCTGGGCTCCGGCAGCTCCTCCTCCTCCTAGCAGTGAGTGCCCGTGCAGAGCAGGCGGCAGCCCTATCAGGTACTTGAGCAGGGCCAGCTTGTTATAAGTTAATAGGACATATCTGGGGGGCCAATATAATGTAACTGACTGCAGAATAACTGTCAGCTGAGCTCTGTGGGTCACAATGACCCACAGAGCTGAAAGTCTACAGGACTGACCAACAGGGCTGATCTCAATATAACTGTAGACTGTCAGCTCTGTGGGTCATTGTGACCCACAGAACTCAGCTGACAGTTATTCTGCATATTGGGGAGCCCTGTGCCTGGCTATATACTGTGGGGACCTATGCCTGGCTATATAGGGGGGGGGGGGACCTGTGCCTGGCTATATACTGTGGGGACCTATGCCTGGCTATATACTGGGGGGGACCTGTGCCTGGCTATATACTGTGGGGACCTATGCCTGGCTATATACTGGGGGGGGACGGGACCTGTGTCTGGCGATATATTGGGGGGGACCTGTGCCTGGCTATATGCTGTGGGACCTGTGCCTGGCTATATACTGTGGGGAGCCCGGTGCCTGCCTATATACTGTGGGACCTGTACCTGGCTATATACTGGGGGGGACCTGTACCTGGCTTTATACTGGGGGAGACCTGTACCTGGCTATATACTGGGGGGGGGGGGACCTGTGCCTGGCTATATACTGGGGGACCTATGCCTAGCTATATACTGGGGGATCTGTGCCTGGCTATATACTGGGGGGGGACCTATGCCTAGCTATATTATTATTATTATTATTATTTATTTTAGAGCGCCATTAATTCCAGGGCGCTGTACATTTAAGGGGAATTACATACATAACAAATGTGGAACAATTACAATGGTGACAAAAATGACTAGTAACTGAAACAGAGAGGAAAGAGGACCCTGCCCGCGAGGGCTTACAATCTACAAGGAAGAAGGGGAGAGACAGAAGGTGTGGGGCAGACATGTTTGCGGGCCGGTGTAGTGGTGGTGGGGTTAGTGTGGGTTGTAGGCTATCCTGAAGAGATGGGTTTTCAGGTTGCTGTTGAAGCTGTTGCTAGTTGGGGAGAGTCTGATGTTTTGGGTTAAGGAGTTCCAGAGTGTGGGTGAAGCACGGGAGAAGTCTTGGAGACGGTTATGTGAGGAGCTGATGAGAGGGGAGCAGAGGAGAAGGTCCTGTGAGGAGCGGAGATTGCGTGAGGGGAGGTATCTGGAAATTAGGGCAGAGATGTATGGAGGGGAGAGGTTATGGAGAGCCTTGTAGGTCAGGGTGAGTAATTTGAACTGAATTCGTTGGGCAATGGGCAGCTAGTGAAGGGATTGGCAGAGGGGAGAGGCAGAGGAGTAGCGAGGAGAGAGGTGGATAAGACGGGCAGCAGAGTTGAGGATGGATTGGAGGGGAGCGAGGGTGCTAACTGGGAGGCCACAGAGAAGGATGTTGCAGTAGTCAAGGCGGGAGATGACGAGGGCGTGGACTAGCGTTTTAGTAGTGTCAGAGTTGAGGAATGGGCGGATGCGTGAAATATTTTTCAGGTGGAGGCGGCAGGCAGAGGTGAGGGCTTGGATGTGCGGTTTGAAGGATAAAGAGGAGTCAAAGGTTATCCCAAGGCAGCGGACTTGTGGAGCTGGTGAGAGGGTGTGGCCATTAACAGTGATAGAGAGATCAGGTGGAGGGGTAGAGAGGGACGGTGGAAAGATGATGAATTCTGTTTTATCTACATTTAGTTTTAAGCGACGGGAGGAGAAGAAGGAGGAAATGGATGATAGGCATTTTGGGATCCGGGAGAGAAGAGAGTTAATATCAGGACCGGAGATATAAAGCTGGGTGTCGTCCGCATACAGGTGGTAGTTAAAGCCATGCGAGGCTATGAGCTGACCCAGACCAAGAGTGTAGATAGAGAAGAGGAGTGGGCCCAGGACAGACCCCTGAGGGACACCAACAGAGAGTGGCCGGGGGGAGGAGGTGGTGCAGGAGTGAGAGACACTGAATGTCCGTTCAGAGAGGTATGAAGAGATCCAGGAGAGGGCCAGGTCTGTGATGCCGAGGGAGGAGAGGATTTGTAGCAGGAGGGAATGGTCGACAGTGTCAAAGGCAGAGGACAGGTCTAGGAGGAGGAGCACAGAGTAGTGGCGTGAGGCTTTAGCAGTTACTAGGTCGTTGGTGACCTTGGTTAGGGCAGTTTCAGTGGAGTGGTTGGGTCGGAAGCCCGAGTGGAGTGGGTCAAGGAGAGAGTTGGAGGAGAGGTGGGAGGACAGTTGAAGATAGACGTGCTGTTCCTGGAGTTTGGATGCAAAAGGAAGCAGCGAGATGGGGCGATAGTTGGACAGTGAGGAGGGGTCACTATATACTGGGGAGCCTAGTGCCTGGCTATATACTGGGGGGGGGACCTGTGTCTGGCTATATACTGTGGGGACCTATGCCTGGCTATATACTGGGGGGGGGGACCTGTGTCTGGCTATATACTGTGGGGACCTATGCCTGGCTATATACTGGGGGGACGGACCTGTGTCTGGCTATATACTGTGGGGACCTATGCCTGGCTATATACTGGGGGGGAAGGGGGACCTGTGTCTGGCTATATACTGTGGGGACCTCTGCCCGGCTAGTTAGTGGGGGGGGACCTGTGTCTGGCGATATACTGGGGGGGCCTGTACCTGGCTATATACTGTGGGACCTGTGCCTGGCTATATAATGTGGGACCTGTACCTGGCTATAGACTGGGGAGACCTGTGGCCAGCTATATACCGGGGGACCTGTGCCTGGCTATAAACTGTGGGGAGCTCTGTACCTGGCTATATACTGGGGGACCTATGCCTTCCTATTTACTGTGGGGACCTATGTGTATCTATATACTGGAGATCCTATGCCTACCAATATACTCGGGGGAACTATGCCTTCTTATATACTGGGGGGACGTATATCTTCCTATTTACCGGGGGGACCTATGCTTACCTAGAGACTGGGTGATTTATGCTTACATATATAATGGGGGACCTATGCCTACCTATACTGTATACTGGGGGGACCTATACCTACCAAACTACTGGGGGTCCTATATGCTTGCCTATATAGTGGGTTACATATCTGCCTACTTAGACATCTATAGACTTTCCAACCTACTAGGAAGACCTATATACCTACCAGCCTACTAGGGGACCTATATATTTATCCACATACTGGTGGTACCTATATAACTACCTACCGGGGGACCTATGTATTCACCAGCCTACTGAGGGGCACTATATAGCTACCTTTACTATTGTGGGACCTATATAACTACCACCAACCTACTGAAGGGACCTATTTCCCTTCCTAGCTATTGAAAGTGCCTATATACCTACCTGCTTGGGGACCTATATATCCAGGGCCGTCTTAACAGCATTATGGGCCCCTGGGCAGAGCTGTTTACTGGGCCCCCAACCAATATTTTTCAATACTATCTAATAATATGACTGTTTCTGTTGCACATAGCAACCAATCAGATCTTAGCGACCAATCAGAGCTTAGCTTTTAATTTTTCAGAGCAGTAAATAAAATGAAAGCTGAGCTCTGATTGGTTGCTATGAGTTCTGATTGGTTGCTGACAAAAACAAACTATTAGACCATTTTGATAAATAAGGCCCACTATGCTTAACCCCTAATATCAATGACGCAGCTGTATGAGGACTTGCTTTATGCGGGAGAAGTTGTATTTTTGGGGGGAGTAGTTTGAGTTTACATTTAAACTACTGCATAGTAATTAAAAAAAAAATGTCAGCACAAACAGAAAAAAAGTGCTTTTCTGCATTTATTTTTTAAATGATTTTTTTTATACCATTCACATTTTTACACTAAATAACCCCTTACATTAATTTTAAAGGTTATTATGGTCATATGGATACAAAATATTTGTAAGTTTTACTATTTTTTTATTTTTTATACATTTTTAATATTTTTTCCTTTTTTTAATCCCATTCAGGGATAACTATTGAAGTCTCTATGAATGGCAGGGACCAGATGAAGCCTTTGATCACCACCATTTAACCCTTTCATTGCTGAGGTCCATTACTGCAGCATAATCAAAGGGGATTCCTGGGCTCCATCGGGTCACCGGGTATCCTGGTGACCCGATGGAGCCTGAGGGATATCTATGCAGTCAGCCCTGGAGACCTAGAGTAGCTCCAGTTCTGTCTGTTAGCCTGCTGTCAGGGCGCACTGGGTGTTACTCCAACATCAGCCTATTTCATACTGATACATAGTGTAATGTATTATCATACAGAAGTATAATGTATTTGCATACAGGAGTGTGCTAAAACATTATGAAGTGTAAAAAAAAAAAAAAAAAAAGTGTTTAAAATAATTATCCCTCAATGGGAATAAAATAAAAACCTATAAAACAAAGTATAGAAAAAAATTAAAATACATTTTTAATTAAAAAATTATTGTGCATATATTACACACAAAAAAACCCCGAAACCCTATTAGTATCCACACGACTGTAATAACATGTAGAATTAACAGGTTATTTATTGTGAAATGGTGTAAAAAATGCAAAAACACTTATGTTCACGCTGCAAAAATTTGTTTTTAAAAAAATTATGCAGTAATTTATATGTAAATGACTCACCCAAAAATACAATTTCTCCGACATAAAACAATTCCTCATACAACTGCGCTATAGAAAAAACAAAAGTTGTGACTGTTGAAATGCAGGGAGGCAAAAATATAGAATGTAGTTGTGTCATTAAAGGGGTTGTCTCACTACATTGATTCCTCTTACCTCAGTCCTGTTTTCTTGGCTTTACTTTGAATTCAGGGGATGTTTACTGGCTTCCACTAGGCTGCAGTAGAAGCCAAGTCTGTAGCTATAGCAACCAGCGCTGGCAGCCTATCATGAGAGATCACACAGGTCTGTAGCTATAGTGACCAGTGCTGGCAGCCTATCAGGAGAGTTTTGAACAGGTCTGTAGCTATAGTGACCAGTGTGGCAACCTATCAGGAGAGATTGAACAGGTCTGTAGCTATAGCAACCAGTGCTGACAGACTATCAGGAGAGATTGAGCAGGTCTGTAGCTATAGCGACCTGAGGAGCTGATGCAGCCCATACAAGAGGGGATGTCTAGGAATAGGTAGGACACTGTTAATGGACATTGTTTTTGCAAGATCTTTAACATAAAAAGCAGCGATCCCTGGAGTGAGACGACCCCTTTAAGGCCTTTTCAGGCACCAGGGGCTTAATGGGTTAACGTCATTTTTCTTTACTAAATAAAGTGTTTTTTTTTGGTGAAACTTGTTTTGTGCAGATTGTTTTTCTTTTAATTTGTCATTTACTTTATTTTTTTTAATTCCCAATCTGTGATTAGGATTTTGTGGGATCTCATGGGCACAGGACGGCTGAGCACATGCTGCATCATATAACAGCTTTATGTGATCAGCCACCCTGTGCCCCCAGGACAGGCAGCAGTCTATAGAACCTGTGAGCTGCTGCTGTGTGGCTGGGAGCACAGGGTGAAGTTGTTATATGAAGCAGCATGTGCTCAGCCGTCCTGACCCGGTTCACTGCCCCGTAGAGCCCCTGTACCTTCTGCTGTGCTGAGCCAGGTCCCAGTCCCAGAGGACTCTGCTGCAATCTGAAGTCCGTGACTGTGGCCACAGCGAGGTGACCGGAGACCCTCGGGAGGAGAGAGAGACGTCTTGAGGGGGAGCAGGAGGAGCATCAAGGAGATTGAGGTTACACTTCCCGGCGGGGGAGGAGACGGACAGGAGGGGGGATGTGCTGCAGCCCTGCGCTCATATCAGCTCCGGAGTTACTGCCGCGCAGGCAGGACAGGAGAGGAAGCAGAGACGCAGCAGCCTCTGATGTTTTTAAGTAACAGGCGACATGCCTGTGCTTACACTGACTCCTGGCAGGGCCCCTTATCTCAGGGGGCCCCCGGGCAGTGGCCTACCTGGCCCAATGGGAGAGACGGCCCTGTATCTATCTACCTACTTACTGGGGGGGCTGGCCTATATATCTACCTGCCTACTTTGAGGAGACCTATACAGACCTACATCCATACTGTTGGGGGGTTTATATACCTCCTTACCTACTGGGGGCCTATATAGGAATGATGGGCGACTCCTCCTCCCTCTCAGCAGGCACCTGGCTTTTCTATTATAGGAAAGCAGGTTACTGTGGGGGATGGATCATAACCATAATTTCCTATATAGGCCACCATTAGTAAGGTAGGTATATAACCCCCCCCCCCTTCCCCATCCCCAGGTAGGTATATAGGTGCTGGAAAGTGAGGATTCTAAAATGTTTGTGTTGTAAATTCTGCAGAGATGAGTTGTGGCCAGGAGAAGTCATCATGGTGGTCTGGACCGGATGGAAAAGAAAAGGGAAAGAGAACTACTCTGATCAGAAAAGGCGTCTTCTGTAAGTCACTTTATTTAACTGCATTTAGTATTATTTGGTCCTTAAGTAGTAATATTATTGCGTCTTACTATTGTAGGATTTTTTTTTAGTAACAGTCATACGTACAGTATATTTGCTTCGGGTATAGGTGTGATATTCGATACCTGTATGACTGTTATTTAGGGGTATTACTGTGTCATATGTAGGTGAGAGGTTTTTGAAAAAGTCATTTTGTCAGCACTGATTCTCATTCTACTCTGCACTGCTGAGGTGATGTAAAGGATCTATGTGGACTATGTGGAAAATAAACTGACAGGAACTATTTTCTGTAAAAATACATGTCACAGTTCACGATGTGGTGCAAAAAGTGCCGTGTGAACCCATCACTACTGAGCAACCATAACACAGAGGGCCCGGGCCCCGGATGTTTTAGGACCCTAGCAACGCCCTTGGATAACTACCTGAAACTAAAGAATATTAATGCGTGCGTAGCCATTTAAAATTCTGGATCCTGGCTGGTGGCGGCTCTGGGGTCAGGGATGGGGTCTCCACTGGAGCGGATTGGTTCTTGCCTTGTGGGTTTCAGGGCATTCACCAGTGGGGAGGCGGGGCTTAAAGTCTTTGTCTCCCTCCCTTCGCCCACATTTTCCCCACCCTTGGTTGAACTTGATGGACACGTGTCTTTTTTCAACCGTACTATGTAACTATGAATGGGGTCATCTCCACTGCAGCAAATTAGCAAATCTTCTTACATCACCGTTCAGAGCTGTTTACTTCTAAACAATGATGTAAGTAGAGGTATACAAAGGTTTAGTTGATTTTAAATGCAAAATTCTTAATCTTAATTATAAAGTTGAATAGGGTTACATTGGTAGGTTACATTAGTTCATTTCCATACAATACAATATGACAAGGATATGCAACCTGAGACAATGTGATCCTTGACAAGACGTTTCGGTTGGCACAGCAACCTTTTTCAATTGGATCACCAGTGGTTGCAGGCAAATAGGTTCCAATATGGAAATGGAGTGTAAGGAAAGGCTATTGTGTCAGGCTGCATATCCTTGTCATATTGTATTGTATGGAAATGAACTAATGTAACCTACCAATGTAACCCTATTCAACTTTATAATTAAGATAAAGAATTTTGCATTTAAAATCAACTAAACCTTTGTGTGCTGTGGAATATTTTACTTTACTTAATACTAGAGTTGCAATACTCATTTCCTCAAGCACCAAATTAATTCTTCCAAGTGCTGGACAGTATGTAATTGTAAATCACTACACAAAACAGATACTGACTAAAAAGAATTACCTTTATTAAATAATACAAAAACAGTGAAAATATTTAAAAACACACCAATTAGTAAATGAACAGGGTTACACAGAAGCCAATAAAACAGATATGGATGGGTGCAGATTTCATTCAAATAAAACAAAAGGTAATATTGTAATGAGACTGTTCGTGATATCCACTTATCAAACCATGTTCAATAGTAAGGGTGATAGTAATCAGGTAATCTAAATCAAGTGACACAAAATATACCCCCCAAACACATATGTTAAACTATTACCCCATAGAAACCATGAATAATCTAACACAATCTCATATACCTATACTGGCTGCCGTGTATGGACACATCCATATCTGTTTTATTGGCTTCTGTGTAACCCTGTTCAGTTACTAATTGGTGTGTTTTGAAATATTTTCACTTTTTATGTATTATTTAATAAAGGTAATTCTTTTTAGTCAGTATTTGTTTTGTGTAGTGATTTACAATTAAATACTGTATGGACACATACACGGCAGCCAGTATAGGTATACGAGATTGGGTTAGGTTGTTCATGGTTTCTATGGTATAATAGTTTAACATATGTGTTTGGGGTGTATATTTTGTGTCAATTGATTTAGATTACCTGATTACTATCACCCTTACTATTGAACGTGGTTTGATAAGTGGATATCATGAACAATCTCAATATAATATTACATTTTGTTTTATTTGAATGAAATCTGCACCCATCCATATCTGTTTTATTGGCTTCTGTGTAACCATATTCAGTTACTAATTAGTGTGTTTTTAAATATTTTCACTTTTTATGTATTATTTAATAAAGGTATTTCTTTTTAGTCAGTATTTGTTTTGTGTAGTGATTTCTGATAGTTATATATTATTGAGAAATTGTGGTATATCTAAGTATGTAATTGTAAGTAGAGGTATGTTACCACTGCAGCAGTGATGCCCCCGTTCGAAAGTGCAAGAAAGAAAACACAAGCGCTGGAAACAGGGATCTGAGGAAGGTAAGTAGAGCTTTTCTTATTTTAATAGGACCCCAAGAGCTGCATCTTAGTTTTTCTTATGAAGTAGAAGACAGCTTTAAAAATATAAAAACAATAGCAAAACTGCTGTGTCCCCACCCCCAATCTCTCTCAGAAATAGTTAATCTTAAATAATAAGTCATATCTACCCAAAAATGTTGACATTAAAATGCAACTTATCCTGGAAAAACAAGCCCTCATACAGCTATGATGACAGAAATAAAAAGAGTTTTGATTTTTTGAAGGTGCTGATTAAAAAATGGAAAAAAAATCCTTAGTCCTTAAAGGGATTGCCTCACTACAAAGATTAGCTTTCAACATGTAGGAAACCGTAAATGAGGAAGTTTTCCAATGTTTCTTTGCTTATTTTTCTTTGGTGAGGAGATAAAAGTGATTTTATTAGCTCTCAGTGCACTCGGGTTTCTTTAGGTTACCGACCTGCTCTCCCCTACTCTTAGGTTACCGACCTGCTCATCCCTTGTTTTATCTGATAGCAGGGTTGATGTCATCACACAGGTCAGCACACAGAACAGCCAGCAGCTTGAGATCTTGAGTGTTATCTGATCTAACAGGCAAAGGAGACTAATTACTTCTGTTTACTTTATCTATGTAGCCCTCTGCACTTTAGATAAACATCTCCTGCTCTCAGAATAATTGGCAGAACTTTGAATACAGGACTGATATGCTAATCACTGCCATAGAGCCACATACAGCCTGACCAGGAAGAAACAGGATGCATAAATGAAAGCTGTTTTGGCTCTGTGAAACAGCGTGGTGAGAAAACACCTTTAAGGCCTAAATAGGCTTTATCTTTAACTACATGATGACAACCCATAGACTATAAACATCTGTCCGGTGGTCATTTAATTGTGCAGCTGAGGGAGGGGAGAGTTGGCTGTCAGCAGCAGACGAGCTCTCCCCTCTCGCAGTCGTTGTATATCCAGCACTCAATGAGTGCTGTAGATCCAGACTAGCAAGAAGTCTTCTTGCTTCCTGGCACCAGGTCGGCCATTAGGGCAGTACAGCTGGTACTACTGTATTGGGCCCAGCCAAACTTTGAAACCAGTGGGGTCCATTGCCACTAGCAGCTATCGTCACCTTGTTTTACAGGCTTGGTAGAAAGAACAGGTCTATTCTTTCTACCATGCTATGTGTACCAATTGTATGCATATCCTAACGACATGCATACAATTGAAAAGTATGGTGGGGGCAGAGAGCAATCTACATCCTGCCCCACCGACTACTGCCGTGTGCCACGAATTCGAATTCATACATGTCGCCCATAGCCTTCATACATGTTTGGCGCATTGCTAATGCGCCAAAGTTTCGTTACGCGCCAAAACACTAATGCGAGGGTGCAATTGAACTTTAAGACATCCATTTTTAATGCCACCTATAAAAATTTCACTTTCATACATTTACAGGCACATTACCAACTGAATATGAGATGTGTAAAAAAATATCACTAAAAAAGCCTTCATCCGTTCTTCTCCAAAGATCGGCGCATTTACACTCTATGACCATAAAAGTTTGGCGCATTATATTGAGCTTAATGCGCCAAACTTTGTTGGGCCCATAGAGTGTAATGAGATTGAACTTTGAAGATGTTTGGCGCACTAAGCTCTATGTAATGCGCCAAAAATCTGGAGTGTCGGCGCCAAGTAAAAAAAATCAAAATCATACATGTCGCCCAATGTGTCTCAGGCTTATAGACTAGAAAATTCCCAAAAAGTTATTCAAAGCTGTCTCCCAGAGATGATTGTCTGACCTAATGGGGGGCAGAATATGTCAAATAAAATATTAAAAACACACAGCCCCCTGCCACCCTCCTGATGAGCCTAAAACTTCACCTATATAAATGTTCATGACAGAAAAGTCGCACAATTCCCAAACTTATCTTAGGGCCACTTTTGTTGTTAAAAAAATAAAATTAAAAATTGAAAAAAAAGTTTTACATTTTGTTACTATTAAACATGACATAAAAAATAAAATCTAACGTTTCACAAGAAAAAAATTTGGAGAATAACAGAGTACCAGAGGTGTTATAGCTAGTGATGATTGAACCCTAAAAAGTTCAAGTTGAACCTCGAACTTTGAGAAGGTCAGTTCGAAGTTCGAGTCAAGCTCAAACTTAGAACTCCATAAAACTAAATGGGAGAACATGTTCGGGTTAATTTTTATACCTATACAGGTGAGGAGAAGCTGTAATTACCATCCATAACAGTATACCAACACCACATATTGAAATGCACCTAAAAATGATACGCTGTGCGCCTCCATAACACACAGCATATCATTGGTAGTGTATGTAATACTCCTATTGAGGCTCATCACATAAACTAGTAATGATATATTATGCGCCTCCGTGCGCAACGTGCCTCGATAGGCGCATTACATACACTACCAATGACATGCTATGTGCTGTGATTTGCGCAATGCACCTTTTTAGGCGCATTATGTTTACTATGCAATGTATAACTAACGCCAGAGTTTTAAGAGGGTACTTTTGGCGCACTTTACATTGATTTAATGCGCCTAAAAACTATTAAAATAGCATGACGAACGCAATGTAGAACGCGAACATTTACTCGAACGAACAATAAAATGTTCATTTCAGCTCAAGTTCTCAAAAATCGTTCGACTCGAACTTAACTTTTCTCAAACGGTTTGATCAACACTAGTTATAGCGTTCAAACCTGCGTTTACTTTAGAAAATGAAAATGTACCTGATCAGGAATTGCTTAAGGGGCTAAAGTGAATGCACAATTTTTTTATTTCCATGATTCTGTGCTGATGTCATTTCTTTGTACCTTTTATACATAGATATGCAGTAATCTATGTCTGTGGGAAGATTTAGAGGTTTGTCTCCAGAAAACAGAGATCCACTCACCATAAAGATATTTTAAGAAATCGATGAACCCTGAATATTTGGTCTAAAAACACCTTGGTGTTAAAAGCTGGACATACACTTTAAGGACCAGCCTGAAGACCATAAGACATTAAAGTGCCCATATAGCTATTGGCTGACAGCTGTTCCTCCATGCACATACTTACATGGCAGGATGTGAATGGGGAGAGGAGAGGAAGCCTCTGCGTGACACCTCTGATGGTGGCTTATCTTTATGGAGAACAAATAAATTAAGTATCACATTTCAACATGCCTCATTCTTGTCTTCTCCAACATCATCTATGGGGGGTCGGGATGGGGTGTAAAAGGAGTGTATCAGGAGGCCACCATAAGGGCTTGTTCACACGACGTTTTGGATCCGTTTTGGATGCGTTTTACGGATCCGTTTTTAACCTGCAAAAACTGGATGTAAACTGCATCCAAAAAGCGGATCCAGAAAACGCAACAGCTGATCCTTTTTTGGATGCGTATTGGATGCGTTTTGCATGCGTTTCACGGAACCGTTTTTTCTATACTTTATTTAAATCAGCCTGTCAAACTGCAATTTAAATATAATATAACCTATCAATGACCAAGAAAAAAGACGTTTTTTTTACCTAGTGTCAATCAACTGTACATACACCTATGAATTTAGAACCTGCCCCCCTCTATTTATTTATTTTTTAAATCAATCAATAGTTTTCAAACTCAGAGACCCGACATCCATGTGCATCCGGCGGTATGCTGGGGGCTGTGGGACTGACATTATCCTCCTCTCCTTTACCCATGTAGAATGAAGGCATTTTACAATCGCATATTGCATTACAAAATTTTGCCGTCCCATTAAAATGATACAAAATACAACCCAAACATACTATCAAAATTTAATTTTTTTTTTAAATTCAATGCTTTTTACGGATGCTTTTTTGGCATCGAAAGCGGATCCAAAACGCACCCAAATGTCTGCTGCGCCTTTGGATCCGCTTTCGGGATTCCAAAAGCGCACTCCATTATTTCCTATGGGGATTTTCTTTGCGTAAAACGCAAGAAGAATTGACATGTCAATTCTTAAAACGGATCCGAAAAGTGGATTGCGAAAAGCGCATCAGCGATCACTCGTCAGAACAGCGATGCGCTTTTGCCATTGAAAGCAATGTTAATCACACTGACAATTGTTAGATCCGTTTTGCGGATCCGTAAACCGGATCCGTAAAACGGATCACAAAAACGTCGTGTGAACAAGCCCTAACTGTTAAATATTGGCTTTTCCCGCTGAAATTTACAAATTCTGACTTTTCTCTTAAGGGAGCTTAAAGAGAACCTGTCACATAAATTAAGCTACCCTGGCTGAGGACAGCACAAGCTAGTGACAGACATGCTGTCACCAGTAAATCAATTCCTGTGGCGTATCATTGGAGTTGATATTTGGGGCCCATTCTACAGCTACTGTACCTGACTGCACATACTGACTGCATACATGATTGCACATGACTCTTGTACTCTGCCTCTCTTTCTCTGCTACCTGAAAAATAGCCCTATTCCTGCAATGTCCAAAAGCCCACCAGGCCCACCAAGGCTAGGGCCCACAAGGGGTTTCCCTGCTCCCATGTGGGCCATTTGTGCCTGCTGCCTTGTGAACCATCTTCTAAAATTATACTATTAGAATTGCTTCCTTTACTAATGGGAGTGACTTCTGTTCGGTCCACATAGAATACAGACTGATGTGCTCTTTCCTGTAAAGCCAGCGATTCCCATAAAATAATATATTTTATGTAATTACTCTTAATATAGGCCACGTATATAGGATTCAAAATACATGAGGGCCAGTGGTAAGAACATGCACAGGAAGAAATCTAATTAGAGATTGAAAAGATTATATTGGGAATTTGGAATTCCTAAGCATACCCCAAAGTATAATCTTTGCATAATAAAAAGTAAAGTGACCTTTTAAATACTGTAAAAGTCTTGCTTTGTATACAGCTTAAGTCAGTCGTGTCATAGAAGTCCTGCTGCAAATCTGCATAAGTCCATAGCTTTAGACCAGGATAAGATAAAACTGCTGCTGCCCCGAACCTCAGGTCAGCGGCTTCAAGGCCGCTGCCATGGGCCTGTAGCCCCGACGGTCTCTTAGGCTGTGTTCACACGGCTTATTCCCGACGGATTTGTGAGTCGTATTGAGCTCACAAATCCGCCGTGAATAAGGGGCGGGACGGGGGCGGAGCCGGAGCGCGGTGGGGGCGCCGCTCCCGGCCCCATAGACACTTATTATTCACGGCGCGTACGTGCCGTAAATAATGTGCATGTCACTTTCTCCCCCCGCGGCGGATTCGCCGAGCGGGGAGGAGCGACGGAATCCACTGTTCTCTATGACAGCAGTGGATTACCGTAATGACAGGGACGGATTGGCGCCGTATTGCAGCGCAAATCCGGTGCGGAATACGGCGCCAATCCGTGCCCAAATAAGCCGTGTGAACACGGCCTTAGAGTGTATGTGTGTCCTATGGACGCACATACACTTGAATGCTGCCGCAGAGCAGAGAGAAAGTGCTCCCTGCTCTGCAGAATACTCCGGAGTGCCGCGAGCCATTCGGAGTATCCGGTACAGGCAGCGTGAGTACGTCATCATGTCGTTTGCATGGCATAATGACATCACGCGGCTTTGCTGGGAAGAAGACGGAGACGGACGGGAGCTTTAGGGAGCGGGGAAATGTGAGTACTGGTATTTTTTTAATTTCAATGCTAGGGGCCATATTACCTTCCTTGATATATACTGGGGGCCTTATCACCTGCCTAGCTGTATACTGGAGGCCATATTACCTTCCTAGCTACATACTGGGGACAATATTACCTGACTATCTATATACTGGGGGACATATTACCTACCTAGATATATAATGGGGGCCATATCACATGCCTAGCTGTATACTGGGGGCCATATTACCTTCTTAGCTATATACTGGGGGCCTTATTACCTGCCTAGCTGTATATTGGGGGCCATATTACCTTTCTAGCTATATACTGCGGGCCATATTACTTACCTATCTATATACTGGGGGCCATATTACCTACCTAGCAATACACTGGGGGCCCTATGACCTTCCTAGCTATGTAGTGGGGGCCATATTACCTACCTATCTATATACTGGGGCCATATTACCTACCTAGCAATACACTGGGGGACATATTACCTTCCTAGCTATATACTGGTGGCCATATTACCTGCCTAGTTATATACTGGGGGCCATATTACCGGCCTAGCTATATACTGGGGGCCATATTACCTACATAGCTGTATACAGGGGGCCATATTACCTACATAGCTGTATACTGGGAGCCATATTACCTACCTATCTATATACTGGGGGCCATATTACCTACCTAGCAATATACGGGGGGCCCTATTACCACCCACTATATATGGGGCCATACTACCTTCCTACTAAATATGGGGGCCCTTTTTTTTTTTTTTTT
>JAODAL010041725.1:0-35584 GCA_025379985.1 Phyllomedusa bahiana | reverse complement strand
ATTGGTACACCAGAGGGAAAAGGCAAAAATTTCCAAGGCCAAAAAAAAAGCCTCAAGCCGACATTAGGTTTTTTGGGCTTGGGAGGGTTGGGCTTTAAAGTGTTTCTTTGCCCCAAAAACCCTGGAAGACAGAGGCGTCAGACGGCCGTTACGGCGTGCAGGTCGTAAACGGGGGAAAGGGAGAAGGGGTAGAGGGGTTTTGGGTGGTGCTGGGGTACTCGGCGGGGGGGGTGGAGGCGAAGCGGGGGGTGACCCTGATTTGATCTGGAGAATGGGCAGCTGAGGGAACGTGGTGGTCGGGAGGGAGGAGGCGGAGACGAGGGTGTACAGGGTTGGAACTTGGCGTCGACGGGCCCTTTTTTGGCCAAGTGTTGTCCATTTCAACCAGCATTCGCTGCATTGACTAGACATGTTGGTGGTATTAAACCTTAATTTTCTTGCCTCCTTATGTTTTTACGGCAAAGGCGCATATGACACGCGGGGTGAATCAGAGGCTTGCTCAAAAAACCCAGGCTTTGAGAGGTCCGGGGACCTTTTGAGGGGGAAAAAGCGGGGGAGGGGGGGGGATTCCCTGACCGGGCGGGGAATCATATACGGACTTTGCACCCCCCTCCCCCCTTTTTTGAGGCGGGCCCCGACACACCCCCCCTCATCTTCCTCCCGCCGGATGAACCCCGCTCGCAAGCAAATTTGCAAAAGCCACTTTGGTCCGCAATGCCCGTCATCTCATCACAACACAGGGGCTTCCCGTCCGACTTTCTCCATCCAGGAGCTGGGGCTACAAGCAAGAGGCACTGCAAGGTTTTCCGACCGCCGGGATTTTTGCCGTTACCCAGTTCCTTTCTCCTTGATGGCACAAACGGGGGGTCAGAGCAGAGAAAATCATCCTCTTTGGCCTCTTGTTTTTTTTAACAGCCTTTGACCGCAACCGCATTTTGTCATAAAAGATGTCTTCAAAAAAAGGATTATCCATTTTTGGTGGGTACACGAGTTGACATTTGGTCTGCCTTCGCTTCATGTTTTGGGCGGATGCCCGATAGCTGATAACGACATTTGTGGGGGTGAAGGGGGACGAGGAGGTAAGACTGCTGGATCAGGTTTTCATTAACCACTGAAGAACAATTGGTGACGCTGTTTGTTTTCTGAGATTCACAGGGGGCCCCGACCCGCGAGACAGGCCCGACGGGCCGCAACCAATGCCGCTGGGGCATGCGGGTTACGCCCGCACTGGAAGAGCACCTTCCTCGAACCTCTACCTCCAGTCCCACCCCCCCCTTTGCTGCTTTCCACCTGTTTTCGCTCCATGTTCAGAAAGATAAAAATTTGAGAAAGATGGAAATTTTGGGGAAATTCTTATTAAAGACGGCAAACACAGCTATTTCAAATCCCTCAAAACCCAAAAAAAAAAATGCTGGATTCAAATTTTAAGTGCAAGGTGCCTCTATCAACAAAGCGGCTGCGCCAAAAGTGAAAAAACACCAAACTGAAATGTTATAAAATAAAAAGGTTTTGTTGCACCTAAAAAAACACCGCGGTGAGACAAAAAAATTTCTGATTCAAATTTAAGTGCAAGGTGCCCCTATCAACAAAACTGGGCTGGGGCCAAAATAAAAAACACCCAGAAAGGATGGGATAATAAAGTGGAGTTGGCGCCTAAAAATACACCTTTCGGTGATGCAAAAATTTCTGAAATTTAAATTTAAGTGCAAGGTGCCTCTACAATAAAGCTTCCGCCCCCAAAAGTGAAAAAACACCTATCTGAAATGTATACGGATAATAAACGGTATTTGTTGCACCTAAAAATACACCTGCGGTGACGACAAAATTGCTGTATTCAAATTTAAGTGCAAGGTGCCTCTATCAACAAAGCTGGACTGCGCCAAAATGAAAAAACACCTATCTGAAAGGTATACGGATAATAAAAGTGGAGTTTGGCACCTAAAAATACACCTGCGGTGATGACAAAATTGCTGTATTCAAATTTAAGTGCAAGGTGCCTCTATCAACAAAGCTGGACTGCCCAAAAGTGAAAAAACACCTATCTGAAATGTATACGGATAATAAACGGTATTTGTTGCACCTAAAAATACACCTGCGGTGACTACAAAATTGCTGTATTCAAATTTAAGTGCAAGGTGCCTCTATCAACAAAGCTGGACTGCGCCAAAGTGAAAAGGTATCTGAAAGGTATACGGATAATAAAAGTGGAGTTTGGCACCTAACAAATACACCTGCGGTGACTACAAAATTGCTGTATTCAAATTTAAGTGCAAGGTGCCTCTATCAACAAAGCTGGACTGCGCCAAAATGAAAAAAAAACACCTACCTGAAAGGTATATGGATAATAAACGGTATTTGTTGCACCTAAAAATACACCTGCGGTGACGACAAAATTGCTGTATTCAAATTTAAGTGCAAGGTGCCTCTATCAACAAAGCTGGACTGCGCCAAAGTGAAAAAACACCTATCTGAAAGGTATACAGATAATAAAAGTGGAGTTTGGCATCTAAAAATACACCAGCGGTGACGACAAAATTCAAATTTAAGTGCAAGGTGCCTCTATCAACAAAGCTGGACTGCCCAAAAGTGAAAAAACACCTATCTGAAATGTATACGGATAATAAACGGTATTTGTTGCACCTAAAAATACACCTGCGGTGACGACAAAATTGCTGTATTCAAATTTAAGTGCAAGGTGCCTCTATCAACAAAGCTGGACTGCACTAAAATGAAAAAAACACCTATCTGAAAGGTAGACGGATAATAAAAGTGGAGTTTGGCACCTAACAAATACACCTGCAGTTACTAGAAAAGATCTGTATCCTAATATAAGTTCAGGCTGCCCAACATACAAGTAATATTTCAACAGAAAACTGTTAATAAAAAGCCATTGCAATGCAATGTCTAAACAAAGTCTGGGCTGCACAATATCCAGTATCCTTTAAAGAGCTTGTCTGTGTTTGCCCGCGGACCTCCCACCCCCCGCTCCCTCCTCATGACTTTACAGGGCGAGATGGTCCTTTATAATTCTCAGCCTAAGTACCTAAAATCTGCAAATCTCTAATCTACCTAAGTTCTAATGTTCACAGCTAAAAGCATAGCTGTCTGTGTGAACAAATAGAACAATTTCGCTGACCTGTTTGCTGAGCTGTTTGGACAGAGACCGAGAGCACGTCCTACTCCTATGAGACACTGACACACACTGATCATGAACAGGAAGGGCTGTTCTATGTAAAACGAGGTTATGTGATTTTTCCAGCCAATCGCAACCATACACATCCCAGTCATGACGTCGCACACACAGCTCACCCTGCTCTATTCTCTAAGCTGATTAGCTGGCCGCCAAAATGACAGGAAAGCACTGAAAATGGTGCGATATTAATAGATTATGCACAGATTTTCACCTAAATTATCGCGTGATCGAAAAAATACAATCAACATAAAAACCGTGCCGATTTCAACTTTGTCGATAATAATCGCTCAACACTAATAATAATAAAAGTCAGATTTTAAGGGCAGGAATATTTTTGAACTTTTTTGCTTAAATTTCCATATCCTGAATTGACCATTTTTCTTTCTTGACATGCACAAGTTTTCTGTTCATACATTGTTATAGGTGGAATTGATACTTGATAACATAATCCCCTTATGTTAGTCCATATAAGTGACATGAACTGCACTGGCTTATGTTTAATTCTAAACTGCTTCCCTCTACCCACCCACAACTGGGAATAGATAGCAAACTGTCAATTAGCAGCGGGAGGGAATAATTTTTTCTTCTAATTCTGCCAAAATTCTGTTTGGTCTAACCCAAATGGAGTTTCTTTTATTCAGTTTCAAATTAAGAGTGACCCAAATCCTAAGCACAACATTAGCCTTGTCTATAACTATATAGTAGCTTAAGCTTTTACTGTAGATGACATTGCGCAGGGTTGGGTTTTACATCTTTAACAAAAGGTTTCCTACTGTACTTGACTGACAGATATTTTTACATGGGGTGCCCACACTATAGCATGCCACTGAAAATTATTCCTACTTTAATGAGTAAATAAAACAATTACATACACTAAGCACTAATGAAGAATCAAAATAAATAGTTTGTATGTAACAATACTTTTCTTTGATTTGTTAGTTCTAGAACTGAGCACAATATTTAAATCTAGCACCAGAACCAAAGTCAGTATATAAATGCCACACCACAATTTAGTTCATTATGTAAATTTAGGATCAATACTATTTATAGTATAAAAATCCAACCACTAAAACCAAGCACAGTATATGAAACCAGTACCAAAATCAAACATAGAGTATTAATCAAGCACCAGCACTAAACTCAGTATATAAAAGTAGCAATAAAACCAAGCTCAGTATATAAATTAACCACTAAAACAAAGCACAGTATATAAATCAGCACCAAAATCAAGCACAGTATATAAATCCAGCACCAAAATCAAGCACAATATATTAATTCCGCACCAGCACTAGGCTCAGTATATAAATTCATCACAAACATCAAGCTTAGTATATAAAACATTTACCTAAATCAAGCACAGTATATTAATCGAGTACCAGCACTAAGCTCAGCATATAAATTCAGCACAGACATCAAGCTTAGTATATAAAACATATACCTAAACCATGCTCAGTATGCAAATCCAGCACCAAAACCAAGTTCAGTATATAAATCCAGCACCAAAACCAAGCTCAGTATATAAATCCAGCCCCAAAACCAAGCTCAGTATATAAAAGCAGCAACAACACCAAGCTTAGTGCATAAACCAACCATTGAAAACCATGTACAGCATATAAATCCAACACCAATATCAAGCACAGTACATGAATGCAACACTAAGCTCAGTATATAAATCCAACAAAAACACAAGATCCATATATAAACCAAATACAAGAATCAAGCACAGCATATTATTTGGGCACCACACTCAGTACCAGAATCAAGCATAAAATATAAATCAAGCACTAACATCAAGCTAAGTACCGTATATAAACACAGCACCAAAACCAGGCACATCATATAAATTGAACACCTGAACCAAGCCCATTATTTTATATATACAGTAGCAGCAGAACAAGGTTCATCATATAAATCCAACACTGAAACCAAATGTAGTCAAAAAATACAGCACCAGACAAGACTAAAAGGCTATTCTTACAAGCAACGTTTATCACATTTACTTCACAGGTTATAAGTGTCTGATTGCTGGAAGCCCCGCTGCTGGGACCCCCCAGCGCTACCATGGGGCTTTCAAGGCTCTTGTTCATCTTTAGTGCCTGACCAGAGGAAAGAAGAATTTGAATGAAGTAATGGTCAAGCATGTTTGCTGCTGCTCCATACAAAGTGTATGGAACTGTGAAGTGTACCAAGACCTCTACTCGGTTATCTTCATTAGTTCCATGGAGCTTGACTGCCACTAAATTGAAACATCTCACTTTTATCATGAAGTGAGAAGGAACTTGGGGCTCAGTGATCTGTGGGGGTTTCAGCAATTGGTCTCCCATTAATTAGACATCTAAAGTGACATCTATGAATTTGCATGCAGCATTTTTGTAACTTGGCACCGAAACACCAGTTCTAAACAGGTATAGAGGAGTGTATAATACGACAGTATGAATGAAAGTGTTAGGGTATGTTCACACAGCATAGTTGCGGGGTGTAATTGCGCTGGGACTTCGGGAGCTGGGGCCGACCCCCGCGGGGCGGGGGGCGGCAGCCCGCCGGCCCCATAGACATACATTACTAACGGCGCGTATTCGCCGTTAGTAATTGACATGTCACTTATCTCCCCCCGTGGTGCATTGTGTGAGCGGGGAGAGGAGGCGTAATCCATAGTTCTCTATGAGAACTGTGGATTACCGTAATGATTGGGATGTATCTCGCCCCATATTGAGCGCAGTATGGAGCGAAATACAGGACGAAATACATCCCAATTTCCCCCATGTGAACAAGCGTTTTTGGCACATAACAAAATTAAACATTTTATGGCAATTTCGCACCAAACTTTGGTGCATTAAAATGTGTCCTCAGGTGCATTGCGCCAAGTGTGGCCGTACGCGTGTTTATACATCTATATATGACAACAGAATGGTGAAGGCGAATGAATAGATGTCATCCTTATCTTCTATCTTGTGGAGTTGACAGGTGTCCACTGTGGGACTTCTTTTGTAAGTGCTTACATTAGTTAGAATAAAGGTATGGTAGGAATACCCACATGACAGTGCATATAAGCCCCACCAACTCTTTACTTTGTAGAGCCGGAGAAAAAAGAAGCTAGAAAATATAGTTAGATATGCAATGTTCTCATAAAAAAAATGGAGCTTTAATAAGGCACTCCGAGATTTACAAGTAATGCCTGGGAACTATATAAACTGGATCTGGCATAAGGCAAATAGTATGAAGGCAGTTGTTTTACAATGATGCTATCCGTGTGACCCACATGCTCGTATTCCTTTTCATTTTAGCTGTGAGATGGTTAAGGCTCAATAAATGGTGATTTATTATAGCTTTCTATTATCTTCTCCGGCTAGAAGCAGACTTTATGATTTGTATTTAGCTGTCACCTAATAAATAATGATATATCGGAGTCACATGTTTTATGATATTTTGATGTAAGAACAAAACTCGATTACAGTATATCATAAACATGGGACAAATCAGTAGCGCATTTGTGCCAGGGTAGCGCTGGGTATTGTATATCACCTATGGATCTGTCATATATTATGTGCTTTACACTAGCTGCCGGGCCCTCCAGCCCCAGTGGATAACATGAAAATAAACCCATCAATATTAATTCTCGCATTATGTTTCAATGTGATTTGACTAGAATAGAATGTAGTTATCGCTCTTCCATTTGTTGCACTAGAATATATTACTTGTGAAGATTTTTAGCATTTCCTACCTTTTTGGAAAAAAACAAATATGAAAAATATAAAAGATTAGAGAGGAGAAAAATGTTACTGTACATTTATGAGTAAATATTTCACTTCCTTTGGCTTGGTATCTATTACGCATTCATCTTACTCATCAAAAAGGCAAGGCCCATAGTTTTCATTAAAAAAAAATTAAGCATGCAAAAAGATTATTAAAGAAACACTAAAAAAAAACCTTATTCAATTTGCTATGCTAAGTGTAGAGCCTAGAGGAGAATTACATGACTTTTATTGTTAAAGGGGTTGTCCGCCTATTTGTTTTATCATGCTAGTGCTCATTCAAAAGAAAAAAGTTATCCTCACCTTGGATCCAGCGATGTGCTGTCTGTACTCTCCAGTGGTCTGCTTCTTCCAAATAGGAGCATCACCGTTTGGAAGTAAGGTATCTGAACAGTGAAATTGGGCAGTCATGTGTTTGCTGCAACCAGAAGCTGCAGTAGTAATGGAAGAGGCGAGAAGAAAACAGAAGAGCATAAGAGAGTGAGAACGTGGCAGCGTTTAATTCAAAGGGAGGGGAGAGATGGATAAAAGTTGTAATATTTTGAATCAGCACTTGTATTATTATTGTTAAAAAAAAGTGGACAACCCCTTTAAGTCCCTGAGTCTGCCTACAAAGCTATTCTTGCTTTCAAATTTAATAGCCAAAAGGAAATCCTAATGTAAATTTGAATAAGACGTATATTTTGGAACGTTGTCATGATGATTTAATAACTATTTAATCTTTTAGTTATTTTTAACACCCAATAAAAATGTTTGAGCCTCTGCAATGTTTTTAATGATGTTTCTGAAGCCTCCAGCCACTACTGCATAAAACTCCAGGTTTAGATCCTCAAAATTCCAGGTATTTCGAGGATTTGGCATTAAAGTTAGGTCTGAGGCTATTTTTGACAAATGCAAATGACAAATTTGAGTCACTGTGAGCAAGAGTCTCATAAATTCAACACCAGTCCAAATGTCCTAGTGAGTGGTCGCAGAATACAAAATTACATTTATCCTTCAGATGAAATGCTTCAGAGTATTGGTTGTTTGAAAACAGTGGTAAAATCATTAGATGAATTGTGATTAAACAAATTAACCTATGATCAGATAATTAGATCATTTGGGATTAAAATTAAGTGTGAGGCTATTTGGACAACCGCAGAAATATTTGTAAACCTGGATTTTTGGGTGAAGGATAACGGACCTGCCTCTAAAAATTGATGCACTTTGAATGTCCAGTTTGTGTTTATGTTTTGCGCAATAGTAGTAATTGCTACACCTCCTGTAGCCATATATGATGGCACTGAGCTAGTGAGCATGTGCATCTCCTGGAATTTGACAAACAGGGTGGCCATTCTGAGTAGGAATCAAAAGAACTCCAGGGAGCATAATTATAAGACTGGCCCACAAAGGAACAGGGTAACCCCTCGTTAAGTCCCCGTTGACATGATGGGCCACTGGGCATGGCAGGCTTTCAGAGACAGTCAGGTAAAAAAGAGACAAAGAGCAAAAGGCAGAGTGCAAGAGTTATATGCAGTGTGTGTAGTCGTGTAGGTCGCTATAGAATGGGCCCCAGAAATCAACTCCACTGGTGGGCACTAAGAATCAACTCCACTGGTGGGTTCCAAGGGTCAACTCTACTGGTAGGGCCCCAGAATCAACTCCACTGGTGGGCACCCAGAATCAAATCCACTGGTGGGCCCCCAAAATCAACTCAACTGGTGAGCCCCAAGAATCATCTCTACTGGTGGGCCCCAAGAATCAACTCCACTGGTGGCCCCAAGAATCAATTCCACTGGTGGGCCCTGAGCATCAACTTCACTGATTTGCCCCAAAAATCAACTCCACTGGTGAGCCCAAGATTCAACTCCACTGGTGGCCCTCAAGAATGAACTCCACTGGTGGGCCTTAAGAATCAGCTCCACTGGAGGGCCCCAAGCACCCCAGTCCGATACTGACAAGAACATACAGAAACAGGGGAATTCTTTAAATTGTTCCAACTGAACTGGACAAAATTGTAATTGTAACATAGTAAAATAATAATCGTGCAGCTACTTTTTTAAAGGTAGATGTAATGTATATTAGTGCAGGATGCAAGCAAAACTTTCCAACTACTATCTGAAAAGTGTTGCTATGGTTTTAGAGTCTTTAAAGATAAATAAAACAACTTTTAGTCTAGGTTTGTTCTATATGTTCCTTTCATATGCGACACTGCATTCTACCCATATCACAGATGGAAAATATCAGTTGGAATACTGACACCAGCTGAGCCGCTGAGCTCTGTATCGGTGCTTTTCTATACTGTGTCATTAGGAAAGGCTGCATTGACGCCTATAGCACCGTTGTACCATGCGTCCCACAATGTTATGGAAGCTAGTGATTGATCAGATGTTTGCTAGGACCAAATTAGAAAATGTGTTACTTCCAGCAATAAGTTTGAAGAACCCAATTTAGCTGTAAATTTTTAGCCCAATGAACGTTTTAGGGCCAGTGATCTAGTTCCTTGCATTAAATACCATTTTTAATCCAAAATTAATCAAATCCCTACAAGAGATGTTAATGAACAGTCGATATTACAATGGTAAAGAAGTTGACCTGGAAACTGATTTTGGCTAATGAGCTGTGCGTACGGAAACGTCCAGAGAATTGTGCACTTGGAAGCAATGATGACTTTGCCAAGTGTGTATATGTAGCATAGGGGGAGGCGTCTGGGGGGCGCAGGACCTAGGCTGCATGCACATGTTTTAATATCAGCCTTAGAGCTAAACCAAGACAGTGATGAAAAACTCTAATAAGCTCCATCTCATAATGAATGTGCATTATTTGCCAATTAAATATGCCCCGGATGTTTGTAATATATCTGGGGATGCTTTAATTACAGGAGTTATGCAGGCTTTAATGTTGCTTAGTGTAAAACCAAGAGTTAAATAATTCTACCGCTACGTTCATCTAACGAGGAAGGATGGAAACGGGGATTGTCGAGCAGTAAATATGCACTTGATGCATTGGGGCATTTTCTCATGGAACTGTATGACGGCCAATTAATTAGGACTCTTTAAATAGTTTGTGCACGGCCTATTTTAGTAGGAAAATAAATATATTACCATTAAGACTTCTTAGTGTCAACGGCGTCTGCAGGAAAACTTATGTCGCCTTTTATCTTCCGACTGCTTTAAATCCACACACATGTTCAGGCGTTGCGCTGTCTGCTTAGATTCTGAGTTTTCTGGCAGATCATAAGTTGCTGGAGGCGCATGCCCGTTTTTCTGTCATTATTTTTAATGGCCATTTTTAAGATATCACTGAAGCTAATTTAAAAAAATCGAAAAAATGGGAAGTAGATATGTTCTAATTGCAAAATGCATCATTACCATGGGATAATGCAAAAATAATGATTTCTACCATGAATGTGACTATCTATCTATCTATCTATCTATCTATCTATCTATCTATCTATCTATCTATCTATCTATGTGTCTATCTGTCTATCTATCTGTCTATCTATCTGTCTATCTATCTAATATCTATCTCATGTCTATCTATCTATCTATCTATCTATCTATCTATCTATCTGTCTATCTATCTGTCTATCTGTCTATCTATCTATCCCAAATCTATCTATCTAACTAACTGTCTATCTATCTCATATCTATCTATCTGTCTATCTTTGTCTACCCATCTTTAACTATCTAATATCTGTCACTCTATCTAGTTATCTATCTTATGTAAATATATATAAATATCTACTTATCTCCTATCTATCTATCTATCTATCTATCTATCTATCTATCTATCTATCTATCTGTGTGTCTATCTGTCTATCTATCTAATATCTATCTCATGTCTATCTATCTATCTAATATCTATCTCATGTTTATCTATCTATCTGTCTGTCTGTCTGTCTTTCTATCTATCTATCTATCTATCTATCTATCTATCTATCTATCTATCTATCTATCTATCTATCTATCTCATGTCTATCTATCTATCCCATATCTATCTATCTAACTGTCTATCTATCTCATATCTATCTATCTGTCTATCTTTGTCTACCCATCTTTAACTATCTAATATCTGTCACTCTACCTAGTTATCTATCTTATATAAATATATAAATATCTATCTATCTATCTATCTATCTATCTATCTATCTATCTATCTATCTATAGAAATATCATTCTATCTATCTATAGCAATATCACTCTATCTGTCTATCTATAGAAATATCACTCTGTCTATCTATCTAGTTATATATAAAAAAAAGAAACAGAGAAGGCGCACAATCGTGAATTATGTTAGGTCAGGAATTTACGATAAAATAGCAATATTGCTCACCTCCTCATGTTGTGCGTTAAAACCAGAGGCACAACACTCATATCAGCATAAATGCTCAGGTTTGAGCTCTTAACCTCGCCAGCTCCGCAGTCCCGACTCCCACGTTTGAAGTAAAGCCTTGTGGTGAATAGATACAGTCTAAATAGAAAAACTCGGGCAGTAGCGATCAGAGGTGTAGTGAGTCATGCACTATTGGGCTGGATCAGTGTTAGGTTCATTTAATTAAAAATAATAAAACACATACAAAGTGTAAAATCTATAACCCTACACGTTTCGTAGGCCCAACACCCCAGGGGGTTCCCCTTTTTAAAAAAAAAAAAAAAAAAAAAAAAGATGCCGACACCAGCACTTCTCAGGGTATGCCTCTGATGAAATTTTATTTAAGTTAAAGATCTTGCCAAAAAAGTCACTTTGCTATTGTCCATTAATCAGTGTC
This sequence comes from Phyllomedusa bahiana, assembly GCA_025379985.1. NCBI lineage: Eukaryota > Metazoa > Chordata > Amphibia > Anura > Hylidae > Phyllomedusa > Phyllomedusa bahiana. Next base: position 23,889 of record JAODAL010041725.1, on the reverse strand, counting down.
TACCTATTCCCAGATTCTGTTGAGGCTGCATCAGCTCCTCAGGTCGCTATAGCTACAGACCTGTTTGATCTCTCATGATAGGCTGCCAGTGCTGGTCGCTATAGCTACAGACCTGTTTGTTCTATCCTGATAGGCTGCCAGCACTGGTTGCTGTAGCTACAGACCTGTTCAATCTCTCCTGATAGGCTGCCAGCACTGGTCGCTATAGCTAAAGACCTGTTTGATCTATCCTGATAGGCTGCCAGCACTGGTTGCTGTAGCTACAGACCTGGCCTCTACTGCAGCCTAGTAGAAGCCAGTAAACACACCCCTGAATTCAAAATGAAACCAAGAAAACAGGACTGAGGTCAGATGAATCAGTGTAGTGAGACAACCCCTTTAATATCCTATTGAAAAACCTTATTAAAAACCACAAAATAAGATGATAGCTTATGATACAGAGACAGGTGGAGAGTCCTGCGTTCTGGCTTACGCGTTTAAACTCTAAGGAGGATGCTTGATCACAGCTTACCCGCACCTGTGTTGTGCTGGGTTAAAAGCAAGTCACGGCTTCTGTTCACAAATAACAAATCTGCTCTCAGGCGAGGAGGTGGGGGTAAGACCAGATATATCAAAAGTCTCTGTATCATAAGCTGCCACCTTGTTTTTTGCCTTTTAGGACTTGTCCCCATGGCAAGGATTATTTCTTGTTTTTTTTCAGACGGTTTGCTGTTTTACAAATCATCTGAAAACCGACGTGCAACGCTCCCCCATAGACGTTCATAGAAAGTCCGTTCTGCAGTCCCCACTGCAAGGATTTTCCGCTGAACAGTTTTTTTACACCACCAACGGTCCGAAAAACTTAGAACATGTTCATTCTTCCATCCGGTTTTCGGGCGGAACATGAACATGTGGGTGTGAAGGGGGACGGCTTGAATCTGCAAACCGCAAAGAAAAGCCGCTCCCCTGCATGACAGAAAAAGACCAAATACTGGTCGGTATTTGGTCTTTGCCGTGTAAACGCACCCATAAGGTTTTTCAATAAAGGAGAAGGATATTATGGATTTCCGGATTCCTATTGCTTTTTCATATTCAATACATTCGTTAACCCTATGTTGTTTTTTTCCAATTCTAAATGAAGGATCTAAAACTATTATAGAAGATTACAGAAAGAACAGGAACCACATCTATGGTTTCCAATCGGAACTCAGAGCTTTAACCAATGAGTGGATCTGTCAATAATGCTTCCTCTCACTAATTTGTCACGGAAATTCTTACTTCTCCTCAATAATACGATGGGGGCAGAGAGAGGGAGGGCAGGATGTCTCATCCTGCAAATCTTTCTCTATTTCCAACAAATGCCATTGTTTCGAAATGATACCTTTTATATAATCGGACATTATGTTATACTTAAACGAAAGAACCCAGCGCTCCACATTATTATTGTAGTTATAGTGTTTCTATTATATCCACGACACCACAATCTCTCAATCAAATCAAACTTTTGTTCAAGAAAATCATGATGCTCACTATTATTGCCCATGTAGCAAAGACCTTTTTACATGTGCTGGGTGAGATCTGCCTCCGTGCCATAAGGCATGGGTAGCAATGAGTTTTCTGTAACCCCTTGTGATAATGAAATTTCCGGTCAATACAATTTCCACATCAAAAATTACAGTTTTTCTTTCTCCAAAATTAGCACCAAACTCCATATTGATATCATTAACATTAATATAATTCACAAACTCCCTAAACTGTAACTCAGACCCAGACCACACTATAAGAATATCGTCTATAAAGCGTGACCAATAAGCGATGTATTTTAGATAGGGATTAATGGGGACTTGTATGAAAATTGTCTAGGTCTAAGACTTTTTGATGCCCATAGAAACCTATCAGAGCCCATAGCAACCAATCAGAGCTCATAACAACCAATCAGAACCCATAGCAACCAATTAGAGCCCATAGCAGCCATTTAGAGCCCATAGCAACCAATCAGATCTCATAGTAACCAATCAGATCTCATAGCAACCAATCAGAGCTCCTGTTTAATTTGTTTAGCGCATTATATGAAATAAAAGGGGAGCTCTAATTGGTCGCTATGAGCTCTGATTTGTTTCTATGAGCTCTGGTCGCTATGGGCTAAGATTGTTTGCTATGGGTTCTGATTGGTTACTATGAGCTCTGATTGGTTGGTATGAGCTCTGATTGATTGCTATGGGCTCTGATTGGTTGCTACAAGCTCTTATTGGTTGCTATGGGCTCTGATTGGTTGCTGTGGGCTCTGATTGGTTTCTATAGGCTCTGATTAGTTGCTCTGGGCACTGATTGGTTGCTATGGGCTCTGATTAGTTGCTATGGGCAACAAAAAAAGTCTTACACATAGAAAGTTTTCATACATGTCGCCCTAGCTGTGTTATAAATAGAACTTTCTTCCCAATATGCCAGAAACAACTTTGCAAATTTGGGTGCTACTGGTGCCCCCATTGCTGTATCTGTACATTGAACATAGCAATCATTATTGAACCGAAACGCATTGTGAGTAACACAAAGCACAGAGAATCACAAATAAATTCATGTTCGTTCTATTCATAAGTGACTTAATTGCTTTAACACCATCCTCATGCCTTATTTTTGTGTACAAATTCATGACGTCAGTTGTCGCTAAGCTGTACCCAACAATTTATTGTCAATGTTTCCAGATTCAGAAGTAACACCATAGTATCTAATAAGAATGATGGAACTCTTACTGGAACACATACTGTAATAATGGCTCTCAAAAAATATATACCCATAGAGACGGCACCAGCAGACATATGTGATTACTACAGTGTGAATATAGGTGGATCTTCTTAAGTACAAACGCCCTTCCTCCTATAGGGATAAATGATAGGAGCGACCTCTCAACCTTTTTAGAATTGTTACATTATTATTTGTTACTTTGTGATTAGAATATTTGAAATGTTGCCAATCATTGATTGTGATTGACAGGCAGATCGGGGGGATTTAAGACGTCATCACGTCGGCAACCAGTTTGTCTTGAGAAAGTGATGAGGACTCAAAATGGCCATGGACGGCTGACATAAATTATCTTTTCCCATACCTTTTATTTAATAAAATAAAGCCACAGAAAAAGGATTTGGTGCCGCAATCATCTCTTAATTTTTTAATACATTTTTTATGATTACATCCCATCATGGTCAAGACTGGTTTGTCGGCTCCCATTTTAATTTAAACTGTTTTTTTTCTTATTCTATCTTTCTTTCTATCTATCATATATCCCTCTATCTGCCTTCAGCTTGGTAATTAAAGACACAGCACGTATTCCACTTATGATTTTCATAAACACATTTCAGCATTGATTATGTCTGAGAACCTGTTTGATGATGCTGCCTCCCCGAAACATAGAGATTACATTACTGATAAAGCTGTTTTCCCAAATCGTTTAGTCAATGCGCTCATTTCATCATGCTTTATTTACAATTGAAAAGTAACTTAATAACTTCTGTAATTATGTTACGTGTTATATTTTAGAATATTTAATCTCTTTAATGTATTTACAGGTTTATCAATAGACTATGCCGACAACAAGTTATATTGGATCAGCTCCGGTAACGGCACCATAAATAGATGCAGCCTGGACGGCAGTAATTTAGAAGTAATAGAGTCAATGAAAAAGGAATTAACAAAAGCTACTGCATTAACTATTGTGGGTAAGTGGGTGATACCGTGCGTAATTATTATTATTATTATTATTTATTTTAAAGCGCCATTGATTCCAGGGCGCTGTACATTCGAGGGGGTTACATACATTACATAAGTCAAACGAGTACAGTGATAAGGGATAATGACAATTGGCATGACAGGGAGGAGAGGACCCTACCCGCGAGGGCTTACAATCTACAAGGAGGGGGAAAGAGACAGGAGATGAGGGTCAGACATGTCTGTGGAGGAAGTAGTGACAAGTTTAGTGAAGGTTATATGCAAGCCTGAAGAAATGGGTTTTCAGGTTGCTTTTGAAGCCGGTGAAAGTGGAGGAGAGTCTGATGTGTTGGGGCAGTGAGTTCCAGAGTGTGGATGAAGCAAGGGAGAAGTTAAATGTATGTAATGTAATGTATTATATATTATATGTATTATATATTATATAATGTAATGTATTATATGTAATGTATTATATAATTATATGTAATGTATTATATAATATAATGTATTATATATTATATTAATGTAATGTATTATATCGATCAACTTCTGATAAATGAGAGTCCAAGAATAATAAAGAGAATAGTTTGAAGATTCATCTTCTTATACAGCAAAGATTGGCCGCACAGGGCTCCAGGGTTCTATCTATCTATCTATCTATCTATCTATCTATCTATCTATCTATCTATCTATCTATTTCTATCCATTGAGTTATCTATCTATCTATCGGTCTGTCTATCTATTTCTATATCTCTATGCATTGAGATCTATCTAGAAAAACTAAAAAAGCGACACTTCCAACCAAGTAAAAATTAGTGGTTGTCAGCGAACAAAAGACCCAAGTCAAAGGTTTAAAACGACTAATAAAAACTCTCAAATAATGAAGAAGCTTTAAGGCTTTATTCCATGTCCAATGATGGCAAAGTTTTGGCTTGAGAAAGGCTCATTTGAAGCCAAAATGTCGCCATCATTGGACAATGAATAAAGACTTAAAGGGGTTTTGCCACAATCTCTTTTCACACCTCCTGTATCCAGCTCTTTAGCTCTGTGTGCTCAGAAGGAGGCATGTTTAATTAGTTTGAATTGCAGATCATGTGACCCAGCAGGATGACATCACCAGGCCTTTCCTCTCTGTAGTCAAAGAAAGGTCTGTTTATGTAAAGCATTGTGAGTAGCTGAGAGGTAAAGTTTTTCCTCCATTCACAAGGGTCTAGGTTTCAAATCCCTGCAGGAACCTGTGTTTTTTTTTTTTTTTCTCTTTATCATTGCACAGACCTCATTGAGGTTTCTTTTTTATTTATTTGCACTGTTCTACTAATTACTAATGTTTTACAATTACTAATGAGTACAGAGGATGGGAGTAGAATGACAGCACCTGGGGTTTTAACACTCAGTAGCTGCCTGAGAGGAGAAGTGATGTCTGAGCATGTGCAACCAGTTCGGAGAAGCTCTCAGCCCTGGTCGTATCCCCTGGAGACGAGTTGTAAACAATGGATCACTAAAGGAGCAGCTACAACAAAAATGCTGCAGAATTTTTAATAATAATGAATGGTGAAAATGTTTGTTATTTCATTTGCAAGCTTCCCATGTCAATTTTTCTTCATGGCAAAACTCCTTTAAAGCTTCTTCATTATTTGAGAGTACCACAATTTTTTATCTATCTATCTATCTATCTATCTATCTATCTATCTATCTATCTATCTATCTATATTTCCTATATGCATTACATAACACAATGAAGACTGTTTGTGGATGGCTTAAATTCACTTTAGAACACTGGGCTATGAATATCTATAGTGATACAAAGAAACAATTGTCATCCTTTCCTACAGATTTATTATAAAAGAATAGAAAAATAGCAACAATTATTTCTTTTTTTCTTATCTATTTCTGGCAATCCTATGAGATTTCATAAGCAGTGAATTAAATATATTTTACTATCTATTTATGACCAATCTAAATTAAAGTGTACTTCCAAAATCTGACCATAACCACAGTTAAATTTCAAAGAATATTGTTCATGAACAAGTTTAAGGAGTTGTACACATCATGTTTTTTACTTCTTCTACGACATGCATTGGGATATCGTGAAAAATTGTATCCTGGTGTATACCGTGAAAGAGCCATGGTAAAAAATGAAGCAATTGTGGTCTTATTTCGGCTACATTTGCCAAACATACAAGCTTCCTGTGCCAGAGACAAAAGCGTGGTGTTTTCAAAAGGATTCCAGCAAAAATTGGGACTATTGTCAACTCTGCTGTAGCTGCTATTATATCCCTACAAATACTGCTATAAAGAGATACCACTATTGACAGTAAGTACTCCCTCGGTCAGTGTATGATGCTCTAAAATGGCAAAGATAGCAGCAGAAGCCTTTTTTTTTTGCATCTCCTCTTTTGTTCTGTCCAGGTACAGAAGATTGGCAACATTCAACCTTTAAACAGTTGGGTCTTTGAGGTTTTTTTTAGAGATTCAACAGTTTAAGGGTTGAAATGTTTCTATTTTTCTAGAAGCTGACCCGGGCAGAATAAAAGAGGAGATGTAAAGGAAGGATTCTGCTGCTATCTTTGTCATTTTTGAACATATTACAGGGAGGGTTAGGATCCTCTGAAACTTTTGGAAGTGTACCCATTAAATTATATATAGGTAATGCGGTTTCGACTATTGGATTACATGATGTGTCATCACAACTGCAGTCTACTTTTCACATCACAATTTTAAATAGGCCAGGATACCAGGATATGAGGCCCTATTGAATCTGCTTTTGTACCTCTTGGGTGGGGTTTTCTTGGGGCAGTTTACTTTTTAGCCAGTACCAAGAGGGACTCGTAAAGGGAGCCTTCCATCAGAAAATAGAATTATTGCTAAAACCAATATCCCTGGAAAACTACCAATTTTTTAAAGAATTTTTTGGCAATGTTTACTTTTTATTTTGGAATTCCTTTGCAATTAAAAATGACATATAAAATATTGTCCTTATTTAGCTTCTGAGATAAAACTTCTGAATGGCAGGGCAGACTAATCTCACTTAACTTTAGCTTTTTTTTATCTCTATTTTGTCTTGCTACATATAGTAGGTTAGAAAAATTTGCTTTATTTTTGCTGACAACGTAGATAAAATTAAAAATAGACCCAGGTCATTGGAATGACCAACAAAACTAAAAGGAAAAAATAAGAATCTTTCTTGGGTTTGGAAATGCATTTTCTTACACTTTCGGGTGCACAAAAACATTTACAGTATTTCACCGGGGTTACTTTCGCATTTTTTTCCTCGCTGTAAACAGGGGAAGCTCCCGAAACACACGATGTACTGCAGCATGTACTGTACACCGGCAGTTCATGTGTGAACAACCCTTCACTTAGCCTGAAAGAAGGCTTTTAAAGAACCCTTTTTCATGGTGTATGGAACTCAAAAAAGGGAGTTCAGAAAGAGTAATGTACATCGGGGAACTAAAAAAAAAATATAAAAAACAACCGCTCGATAACAAAAATACATATCATAGTCAAATATTGCTTGTTAATATTTAAAAGAAATGTTTTGGCCCTTTAAAATAAGAGAATGTATAAAATAGCATTTTCCCTATTTTACCGTAAAAGAAATAAAAGCTGTACTTTAATTCCTCCTCCATCAGTTGTATGGAGGCTCACACCATAGAAGTGGACCATTAAAAAGTCTGGCCATATGATTATTCCCTTGTCAGTAGTAGGGGTATATGCACCATAGATGGGGGGGCCATGAACGTCCATTGTTATCACCTGTGTAGGGGGTCCCGTCCCCCAAAGAACCATGTTAGCAACAATTTGGTATAAGATTTGCCCATAGAAAATAATGGAAAGGATGGAAATAAATACCTGACCCTTCTGTCCTGGGTGGAAAAAACAATCACCATAATGGAAGGGTTATTTTGCTATAAGGATGTAAGGAAAACAAAGGAGATCATACACTCTAGTCCTGAGTCCTGATGGATCCAATAACATTCTTAGGTAAGTGGAATCCATTGAAATCTGTTGTTCAATGGATCAAACCAGATCAAACAAATCCATTATTTGCACAGTATTTTAATTGGTGGCACAAAGGACGACATGTAAGATTTTTATTGCCCAGACGCCAATTTTATTGTGCAAAATAGTAGTGTAGAGTGTGCCCGAATCTATGAACCTGTCCTACTGTGGGTCATAGATTTAGCACTTTCTAGCTACAAAGTGACACTTCTGGCTCAGGTAAACCACTTTTAAAGTGCTCTACCTGTTCCAGCAGTAATATGCCTGGATTTGCTGTACTGAAGCCATAAATGTGTAGCTTCGTACAGCTGTAGTGCGACGCCTCCAGCACGTCCCCGATCTCAGGCGCATTACAAAGTGCCCTGGGCGCTCGGTAATGCACCTGATACTGGAGTGCGCCAGGTTAAAAATAGAGAGAATGGGGCTTCACTAGTTTTCGGGCTGAAGAGAAGCCAGACTCCTGGCACAACCCCGCTCATATATGTCGCCCAAAATCTATTATTAATCCAGATAATTGTATTACCATTTCCTCAAAGTATCTACTGGTAATATCCTTAAATATATTTAGACATAAAAAGCAAACCCTGCAGAGAGAGAGAGCGAGCAAGCTTTTCGTATTACAAAATACATCAAACCATGTAAAACTCATATTTTTTTAATTCTGAAAAGCCTGTTCCTTCTAGCCACCCCCTATCGCTACCTCTGCTGGGTTTGCTTTCTTATGTTTAAATGCATTTGGGAATTTTAACAGAGAATATTTTCAGTTTGTTGTTTGTTTGTTTTTTTGGCTCAACCTCTTAAATCGTACTTACATTGAAATAATGATAGATCCAAAGAGTCTGTGAGAAGATTTGCGCTGCCAGAAAAACGGATAAAGTGAAATCCCATCACGGCCATCCACTAGAGTAGTAACAGCAGCTTTTTAGCACATTTAAGCCCAACATTTAACCCTTTCATTTCAAGACCAAAGCATGTCAAATTGTGTCACCTGGTTTCCCAGTGCCCAAATGAAGCTCTTTGCAGTCAGCACTGGAGACCTGGGATGGCCAAAGTGCTGTCTGTGCTTTAATTCTGCTGTTAGAGGGCACTGTATGTTGGCCTACCAGCAGCCTGAGTCATGGTGACACAGTGTACAATGTATTGTACAGAAGTATGCTATTATATTACATATTCAGTGTATAAGAAAGTTTAAAAACTGTTATCCTTCAATGGCAATAAAAATAATAACATAAAAATGTGTAAAAAAGAATAAAATAAAAATAAATAAAAAATTAAGAAAAATATTGTGGATACATCACATAAAGAAACAACACAGACAAAAAAATGCCAGTAGAATTTATTTTGTTTGAATTGTAAATGGAAAAAAACTAAACTTTTTTTTTAGATTTATGATACATAGAAACTATAAAGAAATTACACACTAATATATATGCCAAAATGAATCTTAATTTCTCAATTTGCGCATCATACAGCTGCATCCTGGGAAAAACCCAGAGGAAATGCTGGAAAATTAAGCCGGTCATTAAGGCATTTCCAGGACTGGTCATTAAGGGGTTAAAATTAGTCTGGGCACCTGTTGTAGTGCCACCTGGATGGTCTCTGCAAGCTTATCTCCTCCAACATCAAGATGGATAATAGGTTTTTCCCTATACAGAAATAAAGAGTGACCTACATGAATCCTTTCACATATTCCCTTTCATTAGAATTGCATTTAAAAGACAAAAATGACATGTATAATTCCCCAAAAAATTAGAAAGCATCTTAATGTACAATGAATATTTAGATACATGTAGGGACATACACTGCTCAAAAAATAAAAGGAACACTTAAATCCCACATCCTAGATCTCGATGAATAAAATATTCCAGTGGCAATTCTTTATTCATTACACAGTGGAATGCATTGAAAGCAATAAAACATACAAATGATTAATGAAAATCACAATGAATTTCCCATTGAGTCTGGATTTGGAATAATACTCAAAATCAAAGTGGAAAATCAAATTTCAGGCTGATCCAACTTCAGTGGAAATGCCTCAAGACAAGGAAATGAGGCTCAGTAGTGCGTGTGGCCTCCACGTGTCTGTATGACCTCCCTGCGATGCCTAGGCATGCTCCTGATGAGGTGGTGGAAGTTCTCCTAAGGGATCTGCTCCCACCGGTATTAAAGCATCAGTCACCTCCTGAACAGTCTGTGGGGCATTAGTGGATGGAACGAGACATAATGTCCCAGATATGCTAGATTGTATTCAGGTCTGGGGAATGGGCAGGTTAGTCCATAGCATCAATGGCTTCATCATGCAGGAACTGCTGAAAGACTTCAGCCACATGAGGCCGAGCATTGTCCTGCATCAGAAGAAACCCAGGGCCCACTGCACTTGCCTATGGTCTCACAATGGGTCTGAGGATCTCATTCTGGTACCTAATGGCAGTCAAAGTACCTCTGGCAGCACATGGAGGGCTGAGCGGCCCTTCAAAAACATGACCCCCCAACAGTATTACTGAGCCCCTGCCAAACCTGTCATACTGGAGGATGTTGCAGGCAGCAGAACGTTCTCCACGGCGTCTGCAGGTTCAAATCTGTCACGTGCTCAGTTTGAACCTGCTCTCATTCAGGAAGAGCTTAGGGCACCAATGTCGAATCTGATGTGACATTATGGATGAGCTGCACTAGCTGAGCAATATCTGTGGGTTGTAAAAACTGCCTCAGGCTACCTCTAGGGGTAAGAGCAATGACGAAATGTAAAAGTGACCAAAACAACCAAAAAGGATGAGAACAAAGAAGTGGTTTGAGGTCACTACCAGCAAAACCACTTCTTTATTGGGGTTGTCTTGCTAATTGCCTATCATTTCCATGTGTCGTCTGTTCCATTTGCACAACAGCAGGAGAAATTGATTCACAATCAGTGTTGATTCATATCTGGGCAGGTTGATTTTACAGGAGAGTGATTGACTTTGAGTTACATTGTGTTGTTTAAGCGTCTCCTTTATTTTTTTTGAGCGTGTTATTTATATATATATATATATATATATATATATATATATATATATATATATATTATATAATATTATATATATATATATGTATAACTGTGCATTTTGGATCAATTATATTTAATTGCTGCATCAAGGACATATGTTGTGTGCTTTATATATAGAAGTGGAGAAATGTACCAGCATACACATTGTCACACTGTGTATGAACTTAGCTGAAGAGTCTATTTTGCAATGAAAGCATAGATGGATGATGATGAGTGGCTGATGCGGCAGAGCAATTTTCTGAGTATGGAGTTAGACTTTTATAAGTTTTAAAAACAAGTTAGTATAAAAGAAAACATTTGCTTATACGCAATGAATGTGAGGTTATACCAGGAACAATTTATATATCATTTTTAAGCCTATTTTTACCTCTTCAGAACAGGTTTTGTCAGGACACATGTGCTTCAGAAGAAAGCTGCTTTGTCAACTGTAATGAAAAGTTTTTTATACTTTCAGTCAGCTTGAAGAGATTGCCTATCATTTAGGAATTCTCCCACAAAGGCCCCAAACCCAAAGTAAGAGCATTGAAGATGTCTCCGATGCAGCATTGACGCCCGTCTTTTGTGCGGATGGGCCTGTGTATCCATAAGATCACAGTGATGCTTTAGTACAAGGGAGCTACCATTTAACCTATAGGATTAGCTGTCATACCCATGCCCTTGTGCCTCCTAGGGCTCAAAGACCCCATTACCATATGGGAGACATCAACACTATAAACAGCACATGGCAGAGGCAGAGCCTTGTTACCGATTCTGAAAAGTGGTCCAGAGTTTTAAAGGGAATGTGTCATTAAAAAACAAGTAATTGTTTAAGTCCCGTTTTTATGTTAAACACATTTTAGGAATTTTTGGTTGTTTTTTTACATTTTTCATATCACTTTCAACATTTTTTATTAATTCTTAAGTCTTGCAGTTTTCACTTTGGCCACTAGGCCTTGTTTGCACTGCTTTAACAGCAATCAGATAGATGCTTTACAGTAGCTTCATGCACATAGGAGCCTTAAAGGGGTTGTCTCGCTACAAAGAATAGCTTTCAAAATGTAGGGAACACAAAATAAAGACATTTTCCAAATATATTGCTTTGTTCATCTGTTTTGTTAAGGAACTACAAGTGAATTTATGACCGCCCTGGCTATTTCTGTTCCCTCATTGACCGACCTGTAAACATCTCTCCCCCCTGCTGTTTGTTCTATGTGATAGCAGTGAGTGATGTCATCACACAGGTCTCTGCAGCTCTGTGCTGGTCAGCAGTAAAAATCTTGGGTTATCTAAAGGAAACAGCTCTAATTAGGGCTTTTGTTTGAGGGATCAGATAAAAACTCCTGCTAGCAGTTCTGGAAAGCTTCTGAGCTAACTTAAACTAATTAGCAGAATGAAAACACAGAGTTGAATACACCAAGGAGCTGTATGCTAATTACAGTCAGTCAGACCAGGAAATGACAGAGTATTTCATTCATGCATCCTATGAAACTCTGTAGGGAGACAACCTCTTTAAAACTGACTCAGTCCCATTCACTTCTATAGGAGAGTTTTCTAGGCATGCTCTGTGACCTGGGAAGAATTCACTGTATAGTGAGGTGAAAGGGTGACTATCTCCTCTTGTGACTGGTGGATCCTGTGTTATCTATTCACACTTGTGTCTCTTTTCAGTTTAACCCTCTTTGTGCTGATAATGAGCAGACAAATGAGTATATTTCTGTACAAAACAGGAAGTGTCAGACTATTATTACTCTTAGTGGCCAAAGTGAAAACTGCAGGACTTAAAAATTATTAAAAAATATTGAAAGTGATATGGAAAATTAAAAATAAGTCATTTTTGATGACACATTCCCTTTAAATTACACTTCAAGTAGTGTAGTAACTTTTTCTAGTAGTAATGTCATTATGGTGTGTGAGGTGCTAAATATTGCAAAAATGTAGGCAAATTCATGTTAATGGTGTACTGTGGTTTCTCTGTCTGAATTTGCAGTATAACATCAATATGGTTGAGATGTTAAAAATTCTAAGCAATTCTCTGTTGGATTTTTCCACAAAAAAACTAATCTGGGGCATGGGTTTTTTTCAGCCCGCAACATGACCAATTTTGTCATATTTGCCTACTTTTAAAATGTATCTTCAGAAAAATTCCCACGTGGCAGAATTTTTTTTTTAATCTTCATCAGTTTTACACACTTTGGTCGACATATATGAACGGGTGAGAAGTCTGGCGTCTATTCAGCCCAACATCTAGCACAGCCAAGTTCGTTATATTTTCAAACCTGCAGCACGCCAATATCATGCACATTACAGAGCACCTGCAGCACTTTGTAATGCTCCTGATTTCGGTGGGCGTGCGGGAGGCCGGGTGCTGTAGAACTGTACGAAGCTATAGATTTATAGCTTCAGTACGGCAATTCCAGGTGCATTACTGCTGGAACAGGTAGAGCACTTTAAAAGTGGTTTATCTTAGCCAGAAGTGTCATCCTTGCGCTAGAATGCGCCTGATTTATGACCCGAAGTAGAACAGGTTCATAAATCAAGCGCATTCTATACTATTATTATGTGCTTAAAAAATGGTGTCTAAGCGCCATAAATCATACGTCGCCCTTTGTCCCCTTTTTACCCACTCCCTTCCCACATCCATAAATTAGCATTGCTACTTAAAAACAATTAAAAGTCTTGGGCGACATATATGAATTTTGTCGCCCAGACGTGAATTTTATTGTGCGCATCAGTAGATTTGAACATGCCTGAATTTATGAACCTGTTCTACTGCGGGTCATAGATTTAGCGATTTCTAGCTCCAAAATGTCAACTCGGGCTCAGGTATACCACTTATAACTTGGTCTGGATGTTCCAGCAGTAATGCTCCCAGTTTTGCCATCCTCCAGTCATTAATGTGTAGAATCATACGGTTGTGGTGCGACGCCTCCAGAACGCCCCCTATAACTGGTGCATTGCAAATTTTCACGATCATTTTATAATGCAACCAATTTTGGATTGTGCCTGCTCATACATTGATGAAAAAACTTTGAGACTCTCGGTTCACATATTTTGATCAAAAGATGTTTAAGCTGCCCACGACTTTCAACGTGATCTCAAAATGGGGCAGTCCCATGCTATCTTTACCTCTCAATCGACCCAATCTGGCCTTCATGGGTCAACCAAACCTCCATTATTCAGAGAGAAAAAATAAAAAAACAACCCCTGCAAGCTGCCCTTCTTATTGACAGCCTGTGAGAGTGGGCGGGGACAGAACCCAAATGGAAGCACCCCTTCCTTTTCCATTAAAAGGTTAAATCAATGTACACCAAGTATAACGTTTGTTCTGCACCAAAAACATTTCTGAAAAAAACGTATGAAAAACCTGGTGCCACTGGCAGTTGCGGCACACTGTAATTATACATGTTACCCACAGACCGCCGCCAGCGGCACAACCTGCAAAAAGGGCAATACACTAGTGGAATCCTAAAGAGCATTTATGCTATCTATTAATCATCGTGGGCAGTTTAAAACATCTTTTGATCAAAATTATGTGACCGAGAGTCTCAAAGTTTTTCATGTTTGATAGCTTTAAATGTTCTTTAGGGATTTTCCAGTAGTGTCATCATGAGCGGCCGGGCTTTTGTTTTGGCATAAAAAAAATGGTGCAGTACATGCTCTCGCACTTGTTTTTATGTCAAAGTATTCTTAGAACTATAGATATTTTATTGGAGCTGTGAAAGGGCTTCTTATTGGTAGATAAGTTGCCATTTTATTGTTACCACTTTGGGGTATGCATATATAGCAAAGATAAACTTGACAGATAACGCACCATGAAAGCACGGCCCAGAATGTAATCTGAAGTTTTTCACTGCTTTTCAATGCCCTTGTCCTCGTCCTTTGTTGTGAGATAAGAACAGACCACACAGAAAGTTGTGAAGTCCCCATATTTTTCCATTTTGGGATCAATGTAATTTCCTTCTGTCAACACCACTTGGCATGGACTCCATTGATCAAGATTGGATCAAGTACATTACAGCCAGCTCCAGCTGTGGGTGGTGTAGGCTCAACTTTTGAGCCCACACGAAGGCTGGGAGATGTTAAACTCTTCATGGAATCCAGGAGAACTTTTCTTTTCCTGCAAGTCTCCCACACATTCAGGGAAAGTTGGCAATTAAAATTTATGGTGTGAATTTGGTTAAGATTTGTTGTAGATTTGTCTCATAGACATCAACAAGGAAGCCAAAATCCTCAATACATCCACAATGAAATATGTTGTTGTGGATATTGCAGAAGATATTCTGACCCACAACAGATATTTAATTTACTGATTTTTTTTTTTGTCTGCTTTTTTCATAATCCACAGGAAAATTATTGGCTACAAAATCCATTGTAATTATGCTCCAAAATCCACTTATTTTAATACATATTTCCCACTATGGATTTCACTGAGGCTTCTATGCTTTTGATGTCAAAAATTTCTACTACATATAAATTTATCCTTAAAGGGGTTGTCTCACTACAAGGATTGTTTTCTGTTATGTTAAAGATCTTACAAAAACAAGTCACTTTGCAATATGTGTCCATTGACAGTGTCCTAACTATTCTGAGATTTCCCCTCTTGTATGGGCTGCATCAGCTCCTGTGGTCACTATAGCTACAGACCTGTTTACTCTCTCCTGATAGTCTGCCAGCACTGGTTGCTATAGCTACAGACCTGGCTTCTACTGCAGCCTAGTAGAAGCTAGTAAACACACCCCTGAATTCAATGTGAAACCAAGAAAACAGGACTGAGGTAAGATGAATCAATGTAGTGAGACAACCCCGTTAATGGCGTGATCTCACCACACTGTTTCATATTACCGAAACCAGCTTTAGATTTATGCATCCTGTCTCTTCCTGGTCAAGCTGTGGGTGGTTCTGTAGCAGTGATTAGCATTTCAGCTCTGTATACACAGCTCTCCTAATGCACTGATATGAGAGCAGGAGGTGTTATCTATAAAACAGCGAGCTTCTGATTAGTGTTGAGCGATTTGTATCGACAAAGTTGAAATCGGCAAGGTTTTTATGGTGATCGATATTTCCAGATGATGCGTTAATTAAGGTTAAAATCTGAGCATCATCTATTTAGATTGCGCCTTTTTCGGCGCTCCTGTAAATTTTTCCGGCCAGCAAATCAGATTACAGAATAGAGCAGGGTGAGATGTGTGTGCGACGTCATGACTGGGATGTTTTATAGTTGCGATTGGCTGGAAAAATCACATGACCTCGTTTTAAAATAGAACAGCGTTTCCTGTTTCAGCCCCCAGTGTCTCTCGGGTTTCCATAGGGATAGGACCTGCGCTTGCCTGTCCCAAACAGCTCAGCGAAATTAGTCTATTTTCCACAGAGAAACCTCTGCTATTAGCTTGATCCTTCCAATTTAGTTAGATAAGAGATTTGAAACATTTTATGTTAGTTAGCTAGAGAATTTAAAGCAATCTACCGCTGTAAATTCACGGCGGGGGGTGCTGGGGGGGGGCCCGCGGGCGAACACAGACAAGCTCTATCTATAAAAAAACACTGGTTAAAGTTAAACCAAGACTTAGTGTAGACATTGTAGTGGAATATCTTTATTATTAACAGTTTGCTATTGAAATGTTTCCTGGTATTGGGCAGCCTGAACTTATATTGGATAACATCATTTTAGTAACTGCAGGTCTCTTTGTTAGCTGCAAAACTCCACTTTTATTATCAGTATACATTTCAGATAGGTGTTCTTTTTAATTTTACCATTACACCCTATGACTGTTGTTTATACCCACCTTGCAGTTAAATTAAAACCCATAAATCTTGTAGTAAGCACTGTTTGTTTGTTGCCAAAAACACCGTCCATAATATCAAAACATAACAGTTACGTTTTTTTTGACTTTTGCGCACCCAGCATTGTTCATTGACGCAGCATCCACGTAAATCTTAAAACAGCAATTCCATATTCACCACAGGTGAATTGAAAGGTGCAAAAAATACCGTTTATTATACCAAAACATAACAGTTACGTGTTTTTGCTTTTGCACACCAGGTTTGTTCATTGACGCAGCATCCACGTAAATCTTAAAACAGCAATTCTATATTCACCACAGGTGAATTTAAAGGTGCAAAAATACCGTTTTTTATTCCAATAGATAACAGTTACGTGTTTTTTGACTTTTGCACACCCAGCATTGTTCATTGACGCAGCATCCACGTAATCTTAAAACGCAATTCTATAGTCACCACAGGTGAATTGAAAGGTGCAAATAATACCGTTATTATTTCGAAAAAATAACAGAACGTGTTTTTGACTTTTGCGCACCCAGCTTTGTTCATTGACGCCAGCATCTACGTAAATCTTAAAAAAGCAATTCTATATTCACCACGGTGAATTGAAAGGTTCTGTGACTTTTATAACTATAGTGTGTTTTCCTAAGATGTAAGCACGTATACATTTGACTGTTGTGGATGTTAATTTCAGCTTCTCCAGCCTTGTTTGGGTGTAATAATGAAGGTGTTGTTTTCTCTCCCATAGACTTTAATGGTAATCGCTCATAATTGATGCTCACTATCGAAAAACCTTATCGATAGCGGCCGACTATCGACTATCGCTCGATCTCGATAGCCAACGCAATCGCTCAACACTACTTCTGACACTTTACCAAAATAGTCCATCTATATGATATTATAGGATTCATAAAGCCGACTGTTACTAGAGGCAAGAAAGAGGTAAAGATAAGAACATATATTAGATTAAGAACTGTTGCATTTATGTCTACCAGAAATTATTTTACTGTTACTACTGATGTGAAGCAATTGGCAATTTCTTTAATATCTTAAAATGTGATCAGCATTAGTCACACCGCATATGAAAATGTTAGCTATAGAAAATACAACAGTTGATGGTAGAATGTACAGTCTACTGCCAAACACCCAAAATTCAGTCTCCAAGCTCAGTTCTCAAGGGCTACCAATAATTTATCTAATTAATAATAATTAACCAGTAATCCTGGCTCTAATTATATCCAAGACAGCTTGACTGCTGAGCCCCGAGGGCTGAGTGTGGTTCCTCCTCATCTTCGTTATCTCTATGTGGTCTTCTGATGTATGAAGCCAACTGCATGCAAAAATGAATGTTTACTGGCTTTACTAGATTACAATTACAAACCGTAATTCCTGTAGGCTGCATGGGAGGACAAATTCAATGAAGTTTAATGACAAATTCCTCATTTCTATTCAGTCCTATTTTTCAAAAAAATATTTTAAGATTGTTGATTTTTTTTTGTTAGTGTTATATTTTACTTACATAATATCAGTGCCATTGAAATGCCCTAAAGATATTACACCTTCACAGGGGCACGTCATTTGCATTTATCAGTTTGCTAATGTTATGTTTTTGAAAAAGCAAAGAAGTATCAGGATGTAATGCTACTGGTGGACTTCAGACCATAACAAAACCAAACAGGGAAGTACACAAGTAGTCACAATAGGGATATGTTCACACAGCATGTTAGGTCCATTTTTGGATCTAAAAAAATGCATCCAAACGTGCTGCATAAATCGCATCCAAAACGCATCCAACATACGGGTGCATGTTTGGATGTGTTTTGGCTGCAGCAGAAACGCACCCTATAGTTATAAATAGGGCGTCTGTTACGTCTTTTGGATCAAGAATTGACATGACAATTCTTTGAATGGATCCGAAAGACGCAGGTAAACCGGCATCGGCCATCACTCGTCTGAACGCCGATGCGTGTTTTACATTGAAAGCAATGGAAATCACACTGCACATTGTTAGATGTGTGCTTGGGCCTGTTTAGGGTCCGAAAAACAGATCCAAACACACCTCTATAAACATATGTAAACAGAGAGTCAGCACGCTGTGTGAACATACCTTAATGTATGAAGCATGTACAGTACCAATCAAAAGCAAGAAAGATTCACCACCAGATGATTCGGCAAACGGAAAGCAGGTGGAGGTGTCGGTGCCTGGTTGGTGGAGATTCAACATGTTCAGTTCGGAGCCAAGATAGTAAAGTGATAACTGCTCCTGAATCTTTCCCTGAACCTAGCCTTACTGTTGTCTCTGACATCAAAATCTCTATCCTATCCTAAGAAAAGAAGACGTATGAATACAAGATGGGGATCCAAAGGGTTAAACAGAAAAATGGTCAGGAGCAAGACGAAGTCAGGAATGAATTTGGAATTAATGTATAACTAACATTTAAAAAAGAAGTATTGTAAACAATACTCAATGTCAAACAGAAGATTGCTTCAAAGGGGTTGTCTAAATACAGAGATTAGCTTTCAACATGTAGGGAACACTAAATGAAGATGATTTCCAAATATATTGCTTTGTTATTTTTGTTGTTGTTGTTGTTGAGGAGCTACAAGTGATTTTATCACCTTCTGAGGGCTTTCTAGTTTCCCAAGTGACCAACCTGTGTACCTCTCCCCTGCTGTTTGTTCTATCTGATAGCAGGGTTTGACACAGGTTGAGGCAGCACAGAACTCCGGGCAGTGAGAGCTTGTTTGTTATCTGATCTTTCAGACAAAAGACAGTAATTACTGCTGTATACAACCCCTTTAATTAAGTTGCCTAGTCCAATGTTATCATCTGGTGTCAGTTGCTCTTGCAGCAGGAGCACAAAACAGGAAAAATAGAGATGGGTTCAACTGGTTGGTCAGCAACTGATCTCCTCCAGTGGCCAGGACTGAGATCTTGCCTTGAGATGTGGAGTTGTAACTGGATAAAATGAATACAAAACTATTTCTAAACTAGGAGGTAAATAGTGACTATACCCCCGTACTCAAGGATGTGGTGGTGATACCAGTGCTCTGTTGGCAATGCAGTGGTACTCTGATGTTTTCGTGTTCAGCATAGACATATAACTTCCAATTTGGCAGATGTAGTAACTGCAGTGTGGCCCAGCCAATGGGGGAGGGTCACCTTAAAGGGATTTTCACCATTCATTATTAAAAAATCTTTTTAATTTTTTTTTTAAAAGGGCTACCTTAGCTCGAATCTAGGGGATGAGATATGTTTTCATGGCATCTCAATGAGATTCCAACCAAATATTTGGAAATTCGAAAACCTTATTTTGTTTCTTTTGAGCCACTCAGAGGTGGACTTGTTTGTGGTTTCAGTTTTTTGTCTGTTTTAACAACCCAACTTGAGTTTTTTGTTTACGAATGCTGGTAATTTTCTTCAGGATTTTCTAATAGAAGAATTCATGACTCCCACAATTATGACGGGTAAACCGGGTCCGCAGAACAAAGCATGTTAGTTTTTATGCCAGTAGTAAAGGGATCCATGTTTTCACCTTCGTATTCATCTCAATTTTTTCCCAAAAATTTTGCTAGATGAGACTTTGAGTTCTGTCTTATGAGTTGTGTGTACATTGCAACCTCTCCCATGATTTCATTTTTGCCCAGTGTCTTTCTTATTGTGGAAAATTGTACATTGACCCTTAACAAATGCAACTGAGGGCTTGCAATTCTTTAAACAGTTGGAAAAAGATGTATGTCCATCAAATTCAGTCATGGTTCGATAAGGGGGGGGGGGTAATTTTCAAATGTTGTTTTTCCCTATTGATCCAGAAAAAGAAACCCATCCGGCATGAACTAGGAATATTTCATTCCTTATCTCAAATCACACTGCAATAGAATTCCCATTTTATACAGCTACATAAGTAATATCCCTTAAAGGATCAGGCATTTTTTTTCTGTTGTGTTCGTCCCTCCAGCTGCCCTGCCTTACAAAAAAACCCTTTTTTTATATATATTTTTTTTTCCATCTACCATACATAGACATATGAAGGTTTTTTCTTCAGGAAAAAATACACTTTTTAATGGTGTCATTTACTGTATCATACAATGTACTAGGGCTCCCCTAAAAAATTCTGTATGGGGTGAAATGTGATAAAACTTAGTTGGCCATTGTTGTACTTCTATTTTTTTTTTTTTTACATGTAGCCCGCCCTAGGCTGCTTCATTACTTCTACACTGTTTTGCATTAATATATTCACTCACCGGCACTTTTTTTTAGGTTCTCCTGCTAGTAACGGGTTAGGACCCCTTTTTGCTTACAGAAATGGCATCAATTCTTCGTGGCTTAATTCAACACAGGTGCAGTCCCTCAGAGATTTGGTCCCATAGTTGACAATGATGGCATTCACACAGTTGCGCAGATTGTCGGACTCGCTGCACATCCATGATGAGGATTCTCCCGTTACCACCACTTCCCAAAGAATCTCAATTGCCCCCCCCCCCCCCACCCCGCCCCCCCCCCGCCCCCCCCCCCCACCCCCCCCCCCAGATTGAGATTCTGGTGACTGTGGAGGCCATTTGAGTACAGTGAACTCATTAGTAATGTTCAAGAAACCAGTCTGAGTGGATTCCAGCTTTATGACAGGCGCATTATCTGCTGAAAGTAGCTTCCAGAGGTTGGGTACATTGTGGTCATAAAGGGTTGGACATGGTCAGCAACAATACTCAGGTCAGGCTGGTGGCTGTTTTGTTACTGATGCTCAATGGTACCAAGGGGCACCAAAAGGAGTGCCAAGAAATTATTCACCCACACCCATGACACCACAACCACCATCAGAACCGTGATTACAGGCAGGATGATGCATGCTTTCATGTTGTTGACGCCAAATTTATAGACCCTACCATCCGAATGTCGCAGCAGAAATACGAGAGCCTATCAGACCAGGCAACGTTTTGTACAATCTTCTACTGTCCAATTTCGATGAGTTGGGCAAATTGGTAGCCTCTGATTTACCTGTTCTTAGCTGAAAGGGTGGACACACAGTGTGGTCTTATGCTGCTGTAGCCCTTCTGCATCAAAGTTAGCGCGTACTGTGCGTTCGGAGTTGCCTTCTGCCTACTTGGTTGTAAGGGTGGTCAATTTGAGTCACGGTTGCCTTTCTATCAGCTCGAACAGTCTGCCCATTCTCCTTTGCTTGGCATCAACAAGGCATTTTCCGGCCCACAGGGACTGCCGCTCCACTGGATGTTTTTTCTTTTGTCGGACCATTTCTTTGTAAACCTTAGAGATGTATGTGCCGAGTGAAAATCCCAGGAGATCAGCAGTTTCTGTATACTCAGACCAGCCCTTCTGGCACCACAAACCATGCCCACGTTTCAAAGGATCAAATCCACCCTTTCTTCCCCATACTGATAGCTCGGTTTGAACTGCAGGAAGATTGTCTGACCATTGTTCTACATTGCCGAAACGCACTGAGTTGCCGCCATGGTGATTGGCTGATTAGAAATTAAGTGTTAACGAGCAGTTGGACAGGTGTACCTAATAAAGTGGCCAGTGAGTGTATATAACTCAGAGGTGTGTGTCAAGATGGTATTACTGTTACTTAATGGTAGCAGTAACATGGCTGCTTTTAAAGTTATGGTGGCAATGAAAGCCTTCTTCAGGCTTCCAAATGCCATGGCAAGTGCTGTCACAATCTTGTGGCAATCTCCTCATTAATTTAGATACCTCAGTCGTGACTTCCACCACATCTAAATGTATTACTGCAGGGATTGTGTTTTTTTTTTGTTTGTTCCAAAGCCGTCTCCGCTCCCTGCTGATAGTGGTGGGTGTCAGGTATAATTAACAGACAACACCTGCTGCATATAGTGTGAGCCCACTCCATACTCCCTTATAGACAATAAGACATACCTAAATGTCCATTTTTGCTAGGGAGTTAAAATTATTTTGTTGTAACTAGTGTTGAGCGATTGGTTTATCGAAATGTTGAAATCGGGCGACGGTTTTTATGTTGATCGGATTTTTTCGATCACGCGATAATTTAGGTTAAAATTTGGGCAAAATCTATTAAATCGCCCCCTTTTCGGGTTTCCCTGTAAATTTTGCCGGCCGCAAATCGTTAGAGAATTAGAGCGGGGAGCTGGGTGTGTCCGTCATGACTGGGTGTGTATGGTGGGTTTGGTGGAAAAACACAGACCTCGTTTCCCCCAAGAAAGCCTTCCTGTTCTCTCGTGGTGTTTGTGTTCTAAGAGCAGGACGTGTGCCGGTCTCTCTCAAAACAGCCAGGAAACTGTTCTTTTGTTCACAAAACAACTATGTTTTTTGCGGAAATTAGAACTTTGGTAGATTAAGAATTTCGTTTTTAGTTACTAGGTGAGAATTATAAAGGAGCATCTAGCGCTGAAAGCCCCGGGGGTGAGGGGGTGGGGGGGGGGGGGGGCAAAACCCGACAGACAGGCTGGCAGGAGGCGGCTTTTAAAGGAGAGTGGATAAAAGTGCGCCCGGGCCTGCTTTGACCCTTGCATTGAAAGGGTTTTTATTAAAAGTTTTTTGGCCGTTTTTGGTGAAATATTGCTTTTTTTGTTCACCTGTCTTAATTGGATACAGAAAATTTTCTTTTAACTGGGTGTATTTGATAGGTGCAAACCACCTTTTTTATCGTACACATTTTAAAATTTGGGGTTTTTTTTTTCTTTGGGCAGCTCTTTTTTTTAAAAACCCACTTTTTTCTTACAATAGGAACAAAATTTTTTTGTCCCGCAAGTGTATTTATGGAGCAAAAAACCCGTTTTAATTTTCGTACACTTTAATTTCTTGTTTTTTACTTTGGCCACCCCGCTTTGTTCAAAGACCCCTTTTTTTTCAAAATAGGTACAAACTTTTTTTAGTCACCCCCAGGTGTATTTAGGTACAAAAACCACGTTTTTTACCTTTCACAATTTAATTGGTTTTTTCACTTTGGCCAGGCCCTTTTTGTTAAAAGAAACCCCTTTTTTGGATATTCCCATACAAAATTTCTAGTATTGCGGTGTATTTCATAGGTGCAAAAAAACTTTTTATTATTGTATACTTTCAAATAAGTGGGTTTTTTTTTACTTTTTGGGCGGCCCCTTTTGTTCATGAGCCACTTTGTCTTAAAATTTGAATACAGAAATTTTGTATCACCGCAGGTGTATTTATAGGTGCAAAAACACGTTTTATTTCCGACCATTTTGTTAAAAACCCTGGGGACTGAAAAGAACCTTTTTTTTGTTTTTTTTACCAACCCAAAATTTCCAGGGTTTTGCAAAAAAAAATTTCAGTTTTTAATCCTGTTTCCCTTGGAAATTAGAGGGATTTTAAAAAGTGTGTTTTGTGTCTTTTTTTTAAAAATTTTCAAAAAAAAATTTCCTACCTTTAAATTTTTTCTTTGCTGGGCAAAAGCCCG
>JAODAL010041724.1:0-35587 GCA_025379985.1 Phyllomedusa bahiana | reverse complement strand
TTTAATTTTTGATTACAATATATCAAGTCTCAGGAATTAAAAAGAAGAGATGGTATTCATTTTCATAAAAGATATAGACAAACATTTGAGAGTAGCTGTATGATCAGAAAAAGACATTGTTTAAGTCAAGTTTTAGTTCAAATATAATATTTTTTAATTTTTGGTGATGATTTATTATTTTTCTATTACCTGTAAGAAGAAATATCTTGACGCTGGCCACTAGAATACATATGCCAGGATGATATTTCTGGAGCACATTGTCAGCTTTACTGTGTAAACTGGGACAGTATGAGCAGAGTCATCTCATTGTTAGAGAATGGGCAGGTTAAAGTCAACTTTCTCATTGCTGGACTCCTAGATAAGAGGAACACCATACATTATACACACAGATAAAGCTCCGTATGCAGTTTTCCGTCACCCTTTTGGTCTTAGGAGGAGTATGCTCTGTTACTTCCTCTATACTGTATTAATCTACAACATTTTTATCATTTGCCTGCCATTCATTATGTCTTGAAAAAGTATTTATACACCCAAGACAGGAGAGTGTGTTTCCAATTTTTTAACCCCTTTAATGCAGTGATTTTTCTTTAAGTTTCCATAACTTTAAAATTTTTCTATCTACATAGACCTGTGGGGACTTTTTGTGGGACAAGATGTATGTTTTTAATGGTACCATTGACTATATCAAATTATGGATTGGGAAACCCCAACTAATTCTTTTTGGAATGTGAAAAAAACACAGTTACACCATTTTTGTGAGGGTTTTGTTTGTATTGTTAGTTTTCCTTGTATAGTGTATAAATGATGTTATCTGTATTGTGCATGTCAGTATGATTCCGTCGATACCAAATTTGTAGAGTTTTCATGATATCTGAGTACTTTTAAGGAAATTAAACCCTTTTTCTATTTTTTTTTTAAATTTGCAATGCAGCACCATTTTCTGGGACCAATTACTTTGTTGTTTTTCAATCTACGGACCTGGTTTATGGCTCATTTTTTGCAGGCCAAGTGTAGTTTTTATTGGTATCATTTTAAGTTATACTGTCTTTTTGAACAATTTTTATTCTACTTTTTTGGGCTTCAAAATGATAAAAAAAAGCATCTTTGGCTTTGGGAATCTTGTTCATGCTCACCATACGGGGTAGGTGATGTTATATTTTAATATATCAGACTTTTATAGGTGTAGAGATACCAATTATTATATATTTTTTAAATTATAAAATAGCAAAAGGAGGTGTTTAACATTTTTAAGAATTGTTTTATTTTTAAATTGTGTATTTACTTGTAGTCCTTATAGGGTACTTGATCACTAGTGGGTACAATCACTTGTACACTGTTCTTCAATATGAATATATTGCAAAAGGGCGTAACAACAGGGTTCACATATTACATCTTGCCTCTGGCAGGGTGTATTGGGAGTAGTAACATAGTGGCCACTTGCCATGATTTCATCATGGGGGAGTACTGTGAAGGAAATGTGAGCAAAATATATAGCTACAGTATTTGAAAAAGAACCAATATTTTAGTGGTAATATATTAAAACCTACTGGTTTCATAGCTGTTAGTTGGTGTAGATTTCTACTATAATTTATGCCAACTTCTGGTGTAAATTCTAGTGATTCTTTAAAGGAGTTGTCTCATTACGAGCTTTCAGCCTGTCAGTGTCCCTGGTAAGTTGAACTGAGGGGCGTGCTAGCTTGTCTGTCTGTTCTGCCCCCTCTCCCCCCTCCCATCAGCACACAGGCAGCTACGTAACTTCTATACAGGGGGGGAGGGGGTTTTGCTCTCAGGTTCACCCTGTGTGTGCCTGCCTAGGTCTGTTGCAGGAGAGGGCTGATCTAGGGTGTAGAGAGGAATATGAAGCTGTGTGCTAATGGGAGCAGAGGGGTTTGCATGTGTTCCTATATCCCCTGCTTAGCTTACAATTTCCCCAACATCTCCTGCAACAGCAAGGGCAGTGTTACTATACTCAGGATGTGTCCCTAATACAGGAGAACATAAAGTATTCACATGCCCCCTGATCTGTATAAATATTAGTATAGTCACAGTTCCAAAGACATATCATGATTATAGTAACAGACAGGGTCATGCTGTCCAACACTATCTGTGTAGAGAGCAGGAAAGGGGGGCAGGGACACACGGGTTAATCCAAGCAGCATGGACACAGACGCCAGAGTCCTCCTCCCTCCCCCCTCCACTACAGAAGCATTCTGTGCGGGAGGGGCTCTCTGCTCCGACCTGTCTTCAAAGGTGATGAGTCATTCAGCCCTGACAGCCAGTAAGATAAGGATCAACAGGTGGGGCTACTATAGAGATCTGGAAGCTGATGTAGTAATACTAACAGCGCTAGCTCAAAATCAGTAGGACATTTGTAATGAAAATATATTGCAAGCTGCTTGTTTTTTAAAGATCTTTAAATTAAAACCCAATCATTGTAGCGAGACAACCCCTTTAAGGCTGTGGGTTATCTGCCCCTCCTTATAAACCCCAACTACTTTTGAGAAAAGTGGTTGAGTGTCTCAAAACATTGCTAGCTTTACTGTGTAAACTGGACAGAAGGAGCAGAGTCATCTCATTGTTAGAGAATGGGCAGGCTAAAGTCAACTTTTTCATTGCTAGACTCCTAGATAAGAGTAATACCATACTGTAGATTATACACACAGATAAAGCTCTGTATGCAGTTTCCAATCAAACTCCTGCCAAAAAAAGTCAAACTTTTTTTCCGCCATAATATTAGCAGAATCTCTACCTGTGTTTCTTTTATACAAACATATGTTAAATACATAGAACTGAGATTCAACACACAACCACTTCTTTTTAGTTGTATTATTGACTCATATCTCCATACTGTGAATGAATATCTGAAATACTCTTAGTTTTTTATGTTTTTTTTTTTTAACCAGATTATATCAGGGCTTAAATTCCAGAAGATGATATCCAGGCACCACCAGACTGAACCTTAGGTCCATTTCCCATCTGTTATCATCAAGCACAGGATGTTGTGAATTATTACATAATTTATAATCAGTGTACATTAAAAATAAGCTGATAACAGATGGGCAATGGGCCAGATGATGAGTACGTTTATTTGGTAATGTGTAAAGAGCCTTCCTTCTTGAATATAGAATGCAATTTCAATTATCTTTTTATTACTTCCTTATATTATTTCACATATCACAGTTTTGTTGCAGTTTCTATGTTTTTGCGTGACAACAAAATGACATATGATGAGCTATTGAGTAGTTTACCAAGAAAAATCATTGTTTTTTTTAATAAATTTCCAAAAGTTTTCAAAACATATGTTTTGAAAACTTTTGGAGATTGATTAAAAATAAAACAATGATTTTTTCTTATCTCACACAAAGTTGGGGATATGGATATTTGGCTTTTGGTTGAAATTTCAGGTTGAACATAAAATTTTTTAATGAACTAAATAAGAGCATCTCTTCCCTTTAGAATGCACATGTCCAACTGTTCATTGATTTCATACTTTTTTCACAACTTGATGATCTCTAACAATGAGCTTAAGGGCAAAATTCATACCAAGTGTTTGATCGCCCAATACAGTTAGGGCATCGATTTGAATTGGGATTAAAACAATCCTCCTTATCTTGCTGTTCACATTGTGACATCATGAGACCAACACAACATCTTTCAATTGATGAACAGTACCTCGCCATTGTGAGTCTTCAAGCAGGATGTTCTCAGATGGAAGTGACCACTGAGCTTAGAGTTTCATAGAGTGTGATCAGGAGGTTGTCACAGAGATACAGAGAGACTGGAAGAGTCACAGAAAGGCAAAGAAGTGGACGTCCTTTGGCTCCATCACACACTGATGACTGCTTCATGGTAAACAATGCCCTGTGGAACTGGATGATGAATGCCACACAACTCCAGGCACGTTTAAGGGAGGTAAGAGGCAACCAAGTCTCACAACAGACTATTCATAGCCATTTACATATGCGTGGTCTGCGTGGTATATGACCTGGCTGATGCATAGCGCTCTCCTCGACATCTCCAGCATCATTGGCGACCATCACTTTTACTCAGGGTGAATCGACTTTTATCACTGAACAGCACTGAGGACCACTGCTCCCTTATCCAGCATAGATGCTTCCTGGCCCATGCAAGACGATGATGCCTGTGCCTGGTGGTGTGGTCAGAACACTGGTGTAAACGGATACAAATGGTCGGATGTGACACTTGGTGGCCTCTCTCCTCCCTTAAATGTGCCTGGAGTTGTGTGACATGCGTCATCCGGTTCCACAGGACATCACAAAGTGTCCCCTTGCTACGATCCCTAAGAATAATAAGTAATTTGTTGGGAAGGATAGCAGTAGGCATACAGTTTCCCCGCAGCACCACCAAAGAGGAAATTAGGGATTATACAGTGCCTATTGAAATCAGTGGCATGTCAATGTAATGTAATGCAGGGCAGGTCCTCCAGAGCAAGAGATGCTCTTTGTAACAACACTTCTCGCTACCCAAAACATCCTGAACAGTGGAACCTCCCTATGAATTTCAAATTTTATTATAGGGTATATGAAAATGGGGTTTCTAAACCAGAGAGGCATCCTCATCATAGACAAAACCTTCTAAATGTTATATAAGGTGAATACAGTGCCTTGCGAAAGTATTCGGCCACCTTGAACTTTTCAACCTATTGCCACATTTCGAGCTTCAAACATAAAGATATAAAATGGTAATTTTTTTGAAGAATCAACAACAAGTGGGTCACAATTGTGAAGTGGATATCTTAAACTTTTGTAGAAAATAAAAAACTAAAAAGTGGGGTGTGCAATATTATTGAAAAATATAATCCACCTGTGTGTAATCAAGTCTCCGAATAAATGCACCTGCTCTGTGATAGTCTCAGGGTTCTGTTTAAAGCGCAGAGAGCATCATGAAGACCAAGGAACACACCAGGCAGGTCCATGATACCCAATTTGCACATTTCACGAGGAGCATTTTGGGCAAGCAGCTTATTGCCTTGGGAAAGCATATCCAGACTGAGGAAGCATAGTAGTACATGACAGCCATGAAATATATGAAATACTTAAGTGCACCAGAGTAAGAGCCACTTCCCCCATTTAAAAGGGTTTTTCCAAGGTTATAAAAACATGGCTGCATTCTTTCAAAAACAGCACCACCTAAGTCACAGGACGTGCCTGGTATTACAGCTGAGTTCTACTAAAGTGACTGGGGCAGAGTTGCAATACCAGTCATTTCCTGTGAAAGAAAGGTGCTGTTTTTCAAAGGAAGCAGCAATTTTTTCCTAAACCTGGACTGCCCCCTTTAGCTCCAGTTGTAGGACTGCAAACTTAACCTTTGCCCCAGATAAAAACAACCTTAGCTACCCTACAACTCTGTTCGCTGTTCTTGGTACCATGGTTGTCATAAGATGTTTTTTTAATGGAGGCTTTAGGAAGTTTGCTTGCATCCAAGTGCATTTTATTCTAAGATAACATAATCAATCAAGCAATGTAAACTGGCCCCTTTTATACTACAGATTTTAGCGCAATACTATGCAACAGCATGTTACCATCATAGACAGCACTAATTTTGGCCATAACAACTGACTGCACAACACTTAACCTATTATACAAATGAAACTATCAGTAATACTTATTTCACATTGCAAAAAAATAAACTCACCCCAAGTACCCAATGAATAATCTGATAGCCTGTCAGGCTTCTGCTAGCCCACAGGGAAGGAAGCATGAAGTAGATAAATCTGGCAGCTGAAACAGTTGACTTTGTATAAGTAGTGAAGACAGCTGGCACACACACCTTCACTGCGGGACCAGAGGGGCTGAGTGCTTGCCAATGTTAAAAAGCAGGAAAAATTCTGCAGACAATGTAGAGTTGTACATTCTCATACAGTCTGGATTTCCTTAGAAATATTAATCGTAAACATCTCAAGAAAGTAAAAAATAGTTATTAGTTAGGATCATACATGGCGCAAAGAGTAGAAATACAAGAAAGCAACATAGATCATGTAAAGATCCAATGGGGCAAGGAAAACAATACAGCTGAACAATCCTGAAGCCCTGAGAATCTAAATGTCAATAGCACAGGTGGCAAAAAGATGGCCATGGTGTTGGTAAGAAATTGGTCAAAAAATTTGGGGAAGGGAAAAGTTGTGTTTTGCATAAAAGAGGGTGCTTGTATTCACCTATTGGCATCTTTGAAATGTCCATAAAAAAATTGCAGGAACGGATAATGAACTCTTTTTTTTAACAACCGTAGAAGAGGAACACCGAAGGCAAACAGGCAGGGCCGCATATACAGCTTATGCTGCCCTAGGCACTGAGCTTGAAAACACCCCCCCAACTTGCACTTGCAAGTTATGGCCATGGTTACATAGTTACAGAGTTAGTATGGTTGAAAAAAGATGTCCATCAAGTTCAACCAAGGGTGGGGAAAATGTGGGTGAGAGAGAGAGACAAGGACATTAAGCCCAGCCTCCCCACTGGTTAATGCCCTGGAGCCCACAAGGCAAGAACCAATCTGCTCCAGTGGAGACCATATCTCTGACCACAGAACCGTCATCAGCCAGGATCCAGTATTTTACATGGCTACATATGTATTAATGTTCTTTAGTTTCAGGTAGATATCTAAGCCGTTCTTGACACTCTCTACAGTTCCTGCTGTGACCAGCTCCTCAGGCGGCTATTCCACAGATTTACAGTTCTTACAGTGAAGAACGCCCTTCTTCTCTGGAGATTGAATTCTTTTTTCTCCATATATGATGCCTGCAGATTACTTCTACGCAGATGCAGAACCTTACATTTATCCACATTGAACCTCATTTGCCAAGTAGATGCCCAAACACTCGTGTGTCCCGGGTCTGCTTGCAATTTATGAGTATCTTCCATTGATTGCACTACACTACATAGTTTGGTGTCATCTGCAAAAATAGAAACCGTGCTATTGATGGTTGTTTCTGAACAAGCCATAGTTTTACATTGAAAATGTGAAGAAACCTCAAATATTGAAAGTTCAAAACCATTATATATATATATATATTTTATTATATTTATTTTATATATATATATATATATACACATTTGGTTTAATTATTTTATTTTGTATATAAAATTATTTAACTCTATCTGTATTGCTGCATACATGCGTATTATTCGCCGGGAGAGAGAAGTGACATATCACTTCTTTGCGATGCTTACACTCCATGGATAGTGCCAGTGAATGGGGCCACTCCTCCCCTCCGAGCTTTAGAGATACGTGCTGATCAGCACGTACTTCTAAAACACCCGCCGTCTTGTACTGTACGCGCCGCAATATGCCATGTGAAAATACCCTTACAGTTATGTCTATGGAAAATCAAAACCATTTGGGTATGTTCACTCGTCTTATTGTGGGGCGCATTTTGCTGCGTATTTCACGGCGTACTGCACTTAATACACAGGGAAATGTGCCCCATAATTACGGTAATCCACAGTTCTCATAGAGAGCTAATGATTATGCCTCCTCTCCATGCTCATACACTACGATCGTACTGTAAGCACAGGGAGATACGTGACATGTCAATTATTTGCGGCGAATACGCGCCGCGAGTAATGCATGTCTATGGGGCTGGCAGGCTTCCAGCCTGCCCAGCATACTATATGCGCCACAGTACATCGTGTGAACATACCCTTACAGCTCTTGAAAGTGAGGATAAAACAAATAAAAAATGTTAGCAACCAAAAATTATTGTAGGGCATTCTTTTTCCGCGGCAGGGATTTTTGTTTCGGTTGCAATAGTTTTTTCCTCTCCGTCCTCTTTTTGCAGAACAAGATGTCCTTCTTAAGGTCACTATTTAAGTGTACAACATAATGCACTCTGAAACTAAAAAAAAATATTCTTTGTGAGGCAGAATGTGAATCCCCCACCCGCCGCAAATATGCCCCTTTTTAAGGGTGGGTGGAGTTGTTTCTATGAGCCCCTCGTGGTATAAATGAGTGTTTCTTTTTTAAAAAGGGGGGTTCAATTCGGGCCCCCCCCCCCCCCCCATTTTACTTTTTTTTTTTTTTTTTTGTTTTTAAATTCTGTTTTTTTTTAAAAATTTGCTTCACGGTGTAATTTTTTGGAGACATTTTATTTTTTGTATCTACAGACCTGAGTGAGGGCTCTTTTTTAAGGGGTGAAGCATAGTTTTTATTGGTACAATTTTGAGGAGACATGACAATTTTTTGGGGGGAAGCCAAAAAGACCAAAAATTCCCTCCTCCTGCTGCTCTCCTCCCCAATTTGCTGTGTAGACATAGCCTTAGGAATCATTGGAAGTGAAAAGTAAGTTAACTCGTTGTGTATATCTAAATTTCTCGCTTCTTACAAATTTGAAATACAATGCTTTTGATTAGAACTTGGAAAAGATGGTTGATTTTTTTTCGTCTTCTCAAATGTGATAAATCCTGAGATTTTTACCTATCAGATTGCGAACAAAACTATTGCTTTATCTTTTTGTGTTTACATAAAACGTAATCTGTTTTAAGGGGTTTTTTAAAGGGATGTCATCTGTCTAACATTTTTTTTTTTACGTTGGACTGCCAGTAATTTTCTCCCTCCCACAAACAAAAATCCTACCATATTAAAAATTCTTGCCTCTTAATAAACCCTTTTAGAATAATCAACAGGTTATTTAGAGTGAAATGTGATTGGTATAAAAAATGTAGAAAAACACTTTTATGTTCAGGCTGCAAAAAAAATTGTAAACAAAATTCCGCAGTAATTTATTCGTAAACGTAAACTATGCCCCGCCCAAATAAAAAGTCCTCATACAACTGTGTCACTTAATACAAAAATTACAACTGTAGAAACGCAAGGTTGCAAAAGCGGCAACATTTTGCTGGTCATTAAAATAGGGTGGGAATAGTACTCTTGCTAGAGATTGCTTATTTTTGCTAGGAGTATGGCCTACACTCTTGTATAGCTGTAATTTTAATTACAGTTGGATATTAAAATCTTTATTTTATTCTATTGTTTCCTCAGTATGTGGGGAAAGGAGGGGGTGACTGTAGCTTCCTTCAATGGCATTTATGATTGCTTATCCCTCCTTTAGGACCAAAATAATCTATTGAGGACACCCTTTAAAGCTTTAAATAGAAAAAATTTAATTTTTAAATGTTTTGGGGTTCCCTTTGGAAAAAAAAAGTTGCATGAAGTTTTAGTCCTTCATTCATTTCCAGCCCCCCTGTTACTTTTCCCTCCTGTCCTAGTTTCGGGCTTTTTGTGGGGAGTGGTCTGCAGAGTGCGGCTCTCCAGCTGATGGGAAACTACAAACTCCCATCAGCTTTTTAAAAATTATATAGTGGATGATGGGAGTGTGTATCCCAAAGCTGGAGAGATGCACTTTGCAGACCACTGATGTAGGGTGACTTCCAAGTAAAACATGCTGGATGTGAGATCTGTGTGTTCAGAAGTCTAGAGTTTAATGTGGGTGCTCTGCTGTCTCTGTACACTTGTATACAGACTATCTGATGTGTTCCTTTTGCTCTAGCTGTAACTTGCATGAGCTGCCCTTCTTGGGTATTCTTCCCTTTCGCCATGTCTGATCTACTGGGTTTACAACCTCCTCCCTATACCTGCTGCTATGGCTAACAATGAGAGAAGAAATCACAGAGATTCTGTCTGAAACAGAAGCTGTTTTTTTTTAATTCAGCAGCACCACAGCTAGGTGAAGGACTTACATATCTCCACATCAGCAAAATGGGAAATGGGCAACATTTTAAGAAGAATATTTAGAAAGTTGCTTAATTTTTTTCCCTTTGGAGGCAAAATTCAAAAAATAAATCGTGTTAATGTCCCCTAGCTTTGAAATGGTAATTTTAAAAGTAACACATAATTAAGGCCCCTATTGAAAATGTCTAGGTCTAAAAAATTTACTCTGTTGCCCAAAAGAACAATCAGAGCGCCCTTTCATGTCATATATGCCTGGAAAATGAGAGGGCGCTTGATTGGTTGCTATGGGCAAAAAGAGTGAAATTTAGACAGACGTTTTCAAAATATGGCCCTAAATGATTACTTGGCTAATATAGTTCTTAGTTATCCTTAGTTCTGCTCTTGACACTTGGGCGGGACATGTATGAAACGGCTGCAACAGTTTTCTGGCGTGATTTGGCCATGTCCGACATATTTATAAAAGGAGAAATAGAGCGCATGTACGACAGTTTTGTCTGCACCAATTCTTAGGGGCGTCTCGCTACATTCATAAGATTAGATACATTTATGAATGTGTCTCAACAGAATGTGTTGCAAAAATTAAGCACTAATCCAGGACATCTTCAGTTTTCTAGCAGTTTTTTTGGGGCACGTTTTGTCTGGGACAATTTATAAAAGGGGTGTGGACACTTTCATACATACTGACAAATGCTACACTCACTTACTGAGAAGTACGACTGTCTAGTCTGCGCCAGATTTCATACATGTGCCCCTTGTTGTCCATGACTTTATGACTCTACTTCAGATACTATAACATTATATTAGGAAATTACTATTTATGCTGAGTCCTAGTTTATACTAAGAAAACTGACATCAGAGTGTCACAGGCTAAGAGCACGCACCTCTCTGTTCTGCTACAGAATTTTTGCAGAAAAGATAAAACGGAGTGGCTGTCAGTCATCTGCCATCAGGTTTGTTCTTTCATATTTTTGGACTAAGCCTAGAAATCAATACAGATCAATTTTCACAATAAAGGTGCTGGCTTCTAAAATGGTACTGAAGTGCATTATTGGTAATTCTGCAGACAGTGTATGTGCGGCCACCAGAAGCCATTATTTTATGTTGAATATTGCTAGATTCTTCCACAATAAATTTTATTTTCTCATACATAGAAAATATGTGGAAGCAAAGATTCTTTTAACTACTTAATGACCGTCCACCGTCTTTTGGCGTCGGGCATTTCAGGCGTTGTCTCAGCACGTCTTTGGCGTCGCTGCAAACATGGAGTTTTCCGTCCGGCGCCGCAGCAGCGCTGAGGTGGGGCTTTCCAACGCCCTGATTCCAGCCCGCTCTGCGAGCTCGTCTCGATTGCCCCAGTTCGTACCCCGCGCAATCAAAGGGTTTCCCCCCCTCTTGGGTGTGGAAACCCCGGTGACCCTCGGGCCCCCGGGGGAAAGGCCGACAGCGCCTAGGGACCCCAGAGTGGCCCCCAGGGTGCTGTGCAAAACAGTGACCAGAGCAGGCTGTGTGTGCCCCGTCATGCCTGTGTCCGACTGACACGATTTAAAAGTATTAGCTATATGAATATGCAAATATTACTAAGTGAAAAAAAAAACGAAGGTTTTTAAAAAGTTTCCCTTCATGGGATTTTAAAAAAAAAAAAAATAAAAAACAAAAAGTGTAAAAAAAAAAAAAATAAAAAAGAAATAATAAAATCAAAAATATTTAATAAAAAATAAATTTCAACATTACACACAAAAAAAAAAAATACACCCATTTGGTATCCACACGACCGTGATAACCCGAAAAAATTATTCTAACAAGTTATTAAATGTGAAATATGGGGGTGTAAAAAAAAGGGAAAAAAAAAAAATAAAAAAAAGTTTTTAATTATTTTTAAGTGAACTTAAATATTCCCCCTAAAGGACAATCACTGAATAAACGAGGTTATCCAAAATGGTCATTGAAAAAATAAAAAAGTTACAATGTTGAAAAAGGGGGGAAAAAAAATAAAAAAATGTTTGGTATTAACTACTTTTCAGGCGTTCGGCTTAAGGGGTTAAGGGCGTAGATGAAGAATCACAAAGATAATATATATCTGTAATATTATATATAACAAAGATATCATATGAAATGTGTATTGTGTAATATATATTTATATATATGTCACAAAAGTGGGTACATCCTTCACATTTTTGTACATAATGTAGTATATTCATTTATGGGACAACACTGAAGATATGAGGCTTTGATAGAATGTAAAGTAGTCAGGGTACAGCTTGTGTAACTTTAAATTTGTTGTGCCCTCAAAATAACTCAACAAACAGCCATCAATGTCTAAACCACTGGCAACAAAAGTGAGTACACCCCTAAGTGAAAATGGACACATAGGGCCACATGTATGAAAACTTTCTAGGTCTAAAACTTACTTTGCTGCTCATAGCAACCAATCGTAGCACCCAATTCATTTCATATAGTGCTCTGGAAAAATAAAAGAGGTGCTCTGATTGATTGCTATGGGCAAAAAGGTGAATTATAGATCTAGACAGTTTTCATACATGTGGCTGATAGTGTCCAATTTGTCATGTTCCCTCCACAGTGTCATGTGACTGGTTAGGATACACGCCGCAATACATCGTGTTCTTCGGGAGCTCACGCTCGCGTGTACCCCCGAGGCCCGGGGGAGGGGTGGTAGCCCACCGGCCCCATAGACATGCATTACTACCGCAAATAAGTGACATGTCACTTATCTCCCCGTGCGTACAATCCGATCGAATTGTACGAGCGGGGAGAGAAGGCATAATCCATAGTTCTCTATGAGAACTGTGGATTACCGTAATTTCGGCGCGCATCTCGCTCATATTAGAGCACAAATACAGGGCGAAAGTACGCCGTGTGAACATAGCCTTAGTGTTAAAGGTGTGACTAAGGAGCAAGTGTGTTAAATTTGATGTTATTGCTCTCACACTCACTTATACTGTTCACTGTAAGTTCAAAATGGCATCTCATGGCAAAGAACTGTCTGAGGATCTGAAAAAAAAATTTTTTACTCTACATAAAGATGGTCTAGGCTACAAGAAGACTGGCAACAATCTGAAACTGAGCTGCAGCATGGTGGCCAAGACCGTACAGTGGTTTAACAAGACAGTTTCAACTCAAAACAGACCTCGTCATGGTCGACCAAAGAAGATGAGTGCACGTGCTTAGTGTCATATCCAGAGATTTTTTTTCAAATAAAATTATGAGTGCTGCCAGCATTGTTCCAGAGGTAAAGGGGTGGAGGGTCAACCTGTTAGTGCTCATACCATACACCGCACACTACATCAAATTGGTCTTCATGGCTGTCATGACTGTAGTCTCTTCTAAAGAGGATGCACAAAAAAGCCCACAAACAGTTTGCTGAAGACATGCAGACTACGGACATAGGTTACTGGAACCATGTTCTGTGGTCTGATGAGACCAAGATAGAATTATTTAGTGTCAAGCTTGTGTGGTGGCACTAGGTGAGGAGTACAAAGACCTGTGTGTCTTGCCTACAGTCAAGCATGGTGGTGGGAGTGTCATGGTTTGGGGCAGCACGAGTGCTGCTGGCTGTGGAGAGCTACAGTTTATTGATGGAACCATGAATGCTAACATGTACTGTGACATACTGAAACAGGGCATCTGCTCACTTTGGAAACTGGTTCACGAGGCAGTATTCCAACATGATAACAACCCCAAACACCTCCAAGACCACCACTGCCTTGCTAAAAAATATGAGGGTAAGGGTGCAGGACTTGTCAAGCATTTCTCTAGACCTAAACCCTATTGAGCATCTGTGGGGCAACCTCAAACGGAAGGTGGAGGACCGCAAGGTCTCTAACATCCATGAGCTCTATGATGTCATCATGGAGAAGTGGAAGAGGATTCCAATGGCTGCAACCTGTGAAGCTATAATGAACTCCAAGCCCAGAGAGTTAAGACAGTGCTGGAAAATTATGGTAGCCACACAAAATATTGACACTTTGGGCACAATTTGTCCATTTTCACTTAGGGTTATATTCAGTTTTGTTGCCAGCAGTTTAGACATTGATGGTTGTGTGTTGAGTTATTTTGTATGCCTACAACAGGCATGAGAGCATCAGAATTGGACCACGGAGCAATGGAAGAAGGTGACCTGGACTGGAATCATGTTTTCTTTTACATCATGTTTACAGCTGAGTCTGTGTGTATCGCTTAAGTTCTATGACAGGATATGCCATCAATGTATAACGGATGCGGCACACTTGACTGTATTCAGAACTCCCATTGATTTCAACAGGGGAGTTTCTGATCATATCACTGTTCAAAACAAAGAGGTTTCATAGCCTATTCTCAAAATATTTTGTGGGTCTCAGAGGTTGGACCAACACCGATCAAACATTGATGGCATATCTTATGGATATACCATCACTGTCTATGGTTGGACAAGCCCTTTAACTTTTTACTCAGCAAAGACATGAATACGGGATTAACTAACTGCAATTCACTGAGCCTGATGTAGTGTAACATGTGTTTACATGAAACGCGTTGCTTTTAATCCTTATCACAATTAAAATACACACTTCTATGGAATAATTCTCCTAGTGTCCTTATTAAATGATTTTATATTTTATTAGAAGATTTTAGAGCGTCAAATGTTGCAGTTCCTGTTTCACTTTAACTTTGTTGTAGCTAAAGTGTGGTTTTACCAATATATCTGCACACTAACTGCAAGTTTGAAATACTATTAACCAACACACATAGGTCTGCATAGGAGCTGTATACTGTGGCAGAGTGACCTTATGCAGTCACATGGTGCTGCCACTAGGTGGCGTACGTCGAGAGACCTGGTAGAAACGTGCCACCGAGGGCCTGGTCTCAGTGGGGGAAGCCAGGTATTGTCGGTCAGCAACATTAGGTTGCTGACCCTTGTACGTAGTATGGCTAATGTCCAGCCATTAGGGGCTGGCCTTTCCGGAACAGCTGCAGATGGGTGGGTGGACGTTCCAGGTCCCCGTGTTCCAGCCCAGGTATTGGGTAGGTCTCTGAGACCTATTAAAGGCCTCCTTCTCCAGGGAAAGGGGTGGGGGGGGGCGTGGTCTGCTATTTGTAGTGGAGCAGTAGAGGAGCCAAGGAGAAGGGCTTTGGCCCCCAGGCGAGTATTGCAACAGTAAGAATACTGTCTTTTTTGTGGTCCTGTGTGGTAGACACAGATCACTGGGTAGTGAGGGACTCACTGTATGTGTATTTAGTGGCTGAACAGCCTGAGGTTTTCTGTTTATGGTTTATGTTTTGTTATCCTGTGCCTGAATAAAGCTGACTGAGGCCAGTTTTAAACTGAACCCTGGTGTCAGTGTGCCATTACTGTGTACAAAAGACAGCGATCCAAGAGCTGGAAGACCACTGAGCTGAACCAAGATGG
The DNA here is from genome assembly GCA_025379985.1 of Phyllomedusa bahiana. Taxonomy (NCBI): domain Eukaryota; kingdom Metazoa; phylum Chordata; class Amphibia; order Anura; family Hylidae; genus Phyllomedusa; species Phyllomedusa bahiana. Next base: position 20,502 of record JAODAL010041724.1, on the reverse strand, counting down.
CGGCTGGACGAATGTGAGTCGTCACAATACACAGAACCAAAGTATAGTTTAATCAAGTCTATTTACAATGTTGCTTTATTTCATTTTACACACTTTGTAACAATAAAAAAAAAATTTGTTGAAAAAATAAACATACTTTACCAATTTGGTCCACTGATAGGTCCTTAAAAAATACAACTAATTCATTTCAAATTTAAAAGATCAATAAATGTTTTTTTTCCTCAGGTCAGAAAGTTTCTAAAATTTCTCATGTTTGACAGAAATATTTTTTTAATTGGATGCACTATCATGGGGATACTATGTAAGCTAAATTTGAGCAATTGGAGAGCAGTCTACCAAACTGTCTCACGCTACGACTGCTCTCTCCAGTAAAATATATGTATGAAACATATTAAATATTGTATTTGCTTTTCTGATTAAACTGGCAGCAATGATTTTGCTGCTTGGAAAATTGTCATCATCTCAGCGTAGATATAAAATTCATTGAGGACAGACCGTGGCTCTAACTTGTCTCCGTAGAGTATTTTGTCTTGGTTTGTTCACTGGTTTAATGATTCATTGGGTTCTAAGTAGCACATTATGAGTCACTGACACCATGACAGGATACAGATATTTGCTTTTCATGCGGCCAAGTAATTTATTGACCGGTCACAATCAGCTCTGTTATCTTTGACAAAATGTAGGGAGATGGCTCTGCAAGGAGATGATTTGACATTGGAAATGAAATAGAGAATTTGGCTAGAGCAGGAAGGCAAAGTCAGATGTAAGAAATAGAACAGAGACTTTGTCTATTATGCAATAGATGGGAGAGCAAATTTACGTATGTAGGTTATAGCAGTGGTGCAGGTGGTCTGGCAGGGTGTATACCCCAAGTTCTTGATGTTGGGATATGGGCACCAACAAGTCACTCTGCCTTGGTTAGATTGGTTAAATATAAGGATATGGCAGCAACCTACATTTCTGCCCCATGAGGAGGAAAGTGTAGGCATGTGTAAGGGACCCTGGGACCTGGAGGAAAGACAGTGAAAGATAGACAGCGTGAGACCTAGCGCTAGGCCCCCAAAACTGACCCTGCCTACTTGCCAGCCCGACTGCCTAAAGTGACATACCACTTCTTTCCAGTGCTTATGCGCTGGAGAAAAGGAGGGTGGATGGGGGCGGGTCGAAGCACTTTTGAAGTATGTGCTGGCCAGTGCGTACTTCTAAAACAGCAGACGAATAGCGGAGCGTACCGTACGCGACATTTTACGCCATGTTAATATACCCTTAGATAGAACTCAACTTTTGATTTTATTAAAGTATTTAAGATTGTAACATTTCAAAAAAAAAAAATGTCTTTTTGTAGGACAGCCCTTTAAACACTCTGGCCCTCATGTATGAAAACTGTCTAGGTGTAAGACGTTCTTTGTTGCCGATAAGAACCAATCAGAGCTCCCCTTTCATTTTGTATAGTGCTCTGAAAAAATGAAATTGGTTGCTATTGACAACAAAAAACGTCTTACACCAAGACAGTTTTCATACATGAGGCCCTATGTGTTTAAAAATTTACACCAATCATTCCTAACATTAATGTTTTGAAGGTCCTCCTGAAGCCACCAAAATAAACCTATTGAGACAAGGACTCTACCACATCTCTGAAGGTGTCCTGTGGTTCCTGGTACCAAGATGTTAGCAGCAGATCATTTAAGATCTGTACGTTGTGTGTTGGGGCCTCCATGGATCAGACTTGTTTCACCAAGACAGTTGGCCTGAGATCTGGGGAATTTAGAGGCCAAGTCAATAACTTGAACTCCTTATTGTGTTTCTCAAGTTATTCCTGAACAATTTTTGCACTGAGCACTGTGGCAGGGACATTATCCTGTTGAAAGAGGCCACTGTCATTAGAGAATTCTGCTGCCATAAAGGGGTCGACATGGGGGACACATGTCAGGTACATGGTCCATGTAACTGCCATATGATACCCAGACCCGAGGTTTTGGCTAGAGCATCAGCTTGCCTTCTTCCCACAGTACCTCTTGGTGCCATCTCTTTGTTGGGTAAGTGACACACACGCATGCACGCATGCAGCCATCCACATGAGGTGAAAGAAGGCGTGCTTCATGAGATCAGGCCACCTATATTGTGTTATTGTGCAGGTCTGATGCTCATATACCCACTGTAGGCACATTTAGCAGTAGACAGTGGTCAGCATGGGCATGCTGACAAATCCATGTTTATGCAGCTACATACACAACAAGTCTTTTCTTTCTACCATAGCCAGCAGGATCGTTTTCAGCAATATGTGCTACAAAAGTTCCTCAGTGGCACTGGACCAGACAGGTTAGCCTTTGTTCCCCACACTATCCCTCCAATAGGCACCCTGGTTGAAAGATAACCAATATATATAGATAGACAATATATATATAGACATTGCTGATGAAATAGCTTATGAAATGTGTCAAGGTTCGCGCCGCAGCCCCTGCCATGGACCGTCAGCGTGTCCGTGCCTTCCTTGTACATACTTTCTGGGGTCCTGTGTGCGCACTGCGCCTCCTAGGGCGCGCGCTCAGCAGCTTCCTGCCCATTATAGGTTCTCTGTTCTGTTCACCTTCCTATTGAACTGTGACCCCTAGCTATAAGAGGATCTTCCTGCCTTTGCTCTGGGTCAGTCCATTGTTGTATCTCTTTCTGTCCATCTGAGCTCCTGCCAGCTTCTCAGGTCTGCTATTCTGGACTTAACCCCTGAGATGCTTGGTTCAGTCCATCAGAGCTCCTGACCACCTGTTTGTCGTCTTCTGCTGTCCCTGTACCCATCCAGTACCTGCTGTGTTTCTGCTGTCCTTGCACTCATACTTTTACCTGCTGTATCCTTACGTTATATCCGTCTAGTTACCTGCTGTATCCTGCCATTATATTTGTCTGTTACCTGCTGTATCCTGCCGTTATACCTTTCGTCTTCTGCTGTCCTTGCACCTGTTCAGTACCCTGCTGTATGCCTGCTGATTCATACGTTTACTCCTGCTTAAGCCTGCTGTTGCATATGCTTTCCTGCTGTACCTGTCTACCACTGCTTCTGTGCCTGGAGTTCCTGTCCTGCACATTGGCGGTCACTGCAGGTAGTCACATCAGGGGTAGCCACCTGGGGGTCCCTGCCGCAAAGTCCGTCCTGCTTTGCGACGGGCTCCGGTGAAGACTCTGCTCCCTGGCGGGGATCTCAATCTACCATCTCACCTGTGGTGATCACAGTGGATCCACACCCGGTTACCAGCGATCGGCGCCTCAGCACTTACTGTTACCATCGGATCGTTACAAAATGATACAATAACAGTATAGAAGAATCTGCAAATAATATCAGTGCGACAAGATTGCATCGCGTCTGCTGCACAGTGTGAATTCTGCATCAATTAGTCTATTTTCTTCTCTTCTTTCATCCCCCAGTCTGTAAAATTGTCGGTATTTTCCCATTCTACTAGAAATTTGCTGTTTGTCCTCTGCCTCAACAATGCAAACAACTCTGTGCTCAGACTTCAAAAGGAGCAGCTCTACATGTTCTGCTTACAGCAAGAAATCCCAGCCGTTGAGTTTCATGTCACCAATCAATTGCCTAAAAGCATAGTCTTGAATCTCTACTGGGAAAATTTCTTGCAGCATCTAACGACTGACATTGGTATTAATTGGTAATCATTTTTTGCCCACTTACAAATGCTGCATTTTTACATAGCGTATTCTTAGTTACTATTTACAGGCTCTTTAAGACTTCTACGTTTTTGTCACTACAGCAATTACAAAAGCTTATATAGTGTTCCTTTAGCAGTATATGCATACTCATGTCATTCTGTCAGGGAAAAGACTGACAAACTCTGCAGAAACTCGCATAACTAGGTGAGGGAGAAACTTAGGTCCTGATATGGAGCGTATTATAGATGAAGTCTGTATAAGTGCCAGAACTGTCAGTCTCAGCTTATTGCTGACGCATAAACCTGTTATATATCACTGACAAAAAGCTTTACAAGTAGCTTCCAATAATCCTTTAAATCTCTCTCAGGGCTTCTATTATGACTATGATTTATATTCATCCTTTTATACATTTTTTGGATTCTACGGGCGATACCTGTGAATTCCCCTTTTCCATTTTCTTGCCGTATATTGCTGGTTCTATAGATGTATGAAAAGGCTTATGGCCAAACTTGGCACAATGTGCTTCTGATGACACATTTTAAAGCGGCAAGGTTTGGTGCGAAACTGCCATAAAAAGTTTGGCGCATAACACTTTCATTCATACTGTCTATTATACACTCCTCTACATCTGTTTAGAACTGGTGTATTGGTGCCAAGTTACAAAAATGGCGCATGTAAATTCATAGATGTCGCCATTTGTGTTTTACAGTTTGCTTCTCTGAATCGGCACGTCATGACCCCCTGATTGGAGAAAGAGGTACCAACAGGGCCCAGGAAAGGACTCAATAATTTAACTTGAGGGGGAATGTCCCTGAGTTGCTTGCTGTTGCTGCCCCCTTCCAACGCCCAATAGCTTTCCAGTTCCTCCTATCCAGCATGGGATAGCACCGGTAACCACAGTCCATCCTCTTTCTGTCTACAATACAATATAGAGAGACACAGGTGAAGGATGGGATTCAAATGTGTATCAACAGGTTCCCTATTGGAACAAAGACATTTGTTTGAGGTGCCTGCGTTATAGCACGCTGTGTTATATTGCTCCTATCTTTTTCCCACCTCTCCCCTCAAATACATTATCCAAATCAACCTTAAACACACACAAACTAACCCCCAACGGAGTAAAAATAGTTGTATGAAATAACATTGAAGTAGTACCTTCAATGTTAGCACTGAATCTCTAGTATTTATATCCCCTTGGCATGGGACTGCAGTAGCCAATCGGTGACCGCAGTGGTCCATCTACAGATGTAGAAAAGTTTAACTGATATCACAACTTTTTGTGCTATCGGTTCTTAGATCACAACAAAAGCCACTGAGAAAAAAGTTAAGAAAATTTTCTCCACGGTAATATCGTGGCATCATCTGATAAGTTTATCTTTGCTACACACACGGGTGTAATAACTGACCATAGAAAACAGATAGGTTGGAGAGATTGTATTTTCACAATTATATGAATAACAATTGGATTAAATAACATACTGAAATAGAACGTACCCGCTACCAAAGTTTACATACATGTCATCAGTATTTGGTAGCATTGCCTTTAAACTGTATGACTTGGGTCAAACTTGAGTCGGTAGGAATTTTAGCCCATTCCTCTAACAGAACTGGTGTAAATGAGCCATGTTTGTAGGTTGCCTTGCTCACACCGGCCTTTTCAGCTTTGCCCATAAATTTTCAATAGGATTGAGATCATGGCTTTGTGATGGAGACTACAAAACACTGACTTGGTTATCCTTAAGCCACTTTGAAACCAATTTGGCAGTATGCTTCAGATCATTGTCAATTTGGAAGACCCATTTCTGAGCAAGCTTTAACTTCCCGGCTGATATCACTAGATGTTCCTTCAGTATTTCCACATAATCTTCTTTCCTCATTATGCCAGCTATTTTGTGAAGTGCACCAGTCCCTCCTGCAGCAAAACAACCACACAACATGTTGCTGCCACCCGCGTGTTTAACAGTTGGGATGGTGTTCTTAGGCTTCCAAGCGTCTCCTTTTTTCCTCCAAACATAACAATGGTTATTATGGCCAAACAGTTCAATTTTAGTTTCCTGAGACCACAGGACATGTCTCCAAAAATGTAGGTCTTTGTTCCTCTGTGCATTTGCAAACATTATCTGGCTTTTATATGTTTCTTTTGGAGTAATGGCTTCTACCTGGCAGAGTGGCCTTTCAGCCCATGTTGATACAGTACTCGTTTCACTGTGGATAATGACACAATCTTACCAGCTTTCTCCAACATCTTTACAAGGTCTTTAGCTTTTGTTCTTGGGTTGATATGCACATGTCGGACTAAAGCTCGTTCATCTCTCTCACTCTCATTATTTTGGCATTTGGCAAATACAAAAAAATTTGGTAATTCTAATTGAACTAAAACGGATAAGGTTTATGTGTCTTTTTATATAGTGTATGTAAACTTACGGTTTCAACTGTAGCTAGCAATTGTACTACTCCTCGTACTACTCTATGGGGTGACCATACTTTTCTATAAAGCTGTCTGTGCTACTCTATGTAATGAATATACTACTCTGTAGAGAAACTGTACTACTCTACGGAGTTACTGTGCTGCTTTTGTGAAGAGACTGTGCTACTCTTTGGGACGACTGAACTACTTAGTAGAGCAAATATGCTACTTTATGGAGTGGCTGAACTACCCTATGTGAATGTACTACTGTATGCAGTATCTGTTCTACCTTATGGAGCATTTGTTGCTCTTGTATCCTAGCTCCATACTTGTAGTTTTAAAACTGTAATGTTTTTTTCCAATAAGCCAGCATTCTGACCTCCTCATGTGCATTCTGAAGGGATCGATCTTTCTATCTTTTTCACTTACTTGGATGACTGAATTGTGTATAGTCAGCAAAAAGTGCAGCTCACCTAACAAGCGCCATTTTACAGTTTAAATCTCCCAAAAAATAAATAATAACTTTGCATATATATTGTATTACTTCGTGTCCATCTATCACTACTTCCTCCAGAATTATTTGGTTTATGTGCTTACTCTCCAGCTACCTGAAGTCGCATCTCTTTGCAGATCCAGACTAATTCACTTGAATCACACATGTCTAGTATGAAGACAAAATAAGAAATATGTTACAATTCAGGAATCGGATGTGCATGGAACAAGAACTATAGTTGTGTGACATACAGTATGCCTTCTAGAAGACATGGGTTTTCATGGCACACTTAAAACTGGGAATATTTGAAGCAGATTAAAAGTCCATGGTAGTGAGCTCCACAAAATGAGTGCAGCACAGGAGAAGTCATCAGTCATTGGCAGATCAAAGAAAGCAAGTAGGTCAGTGCTCCCTCAAGTTGCAATGGGCTCTGGATACAATATTTTCCTTGGGACATTGTATTTTGAAACCACACTCACCATACAATGTCACACACACTGTTGATCTGTGGCAGATGTGATTGATGTAAGATCCAACCAATTATAATGAACATTTTACTGTATTTCTGTATCAGTGAGGTGCATGCAGTGATTCGTGATCTATAGCGCCTCTCTTCAGTACAGTACGGTATTACATGTCTTCAACTGCTCTTTACAAATGCCAGAATAAGCGGCTCCACTAGGCACTAGGTGAGGGCCCCAATTTCCTTTTTCTGGTACATTGTATATAAAGTAGATGACCCAAAAGTTCCTGTTCTCAACATACAAAGTGATTTCCAACTTCCAGCAGCTATTTTTTGATGTTAAATGGAAGGACTTGCTTTATCTGTATTAGTATCTTTTTAATTTTTTTTAATCTTCATGTAGCCTTTGTAAGGCCGCAGCTGGGAAGGTCTACAATGGAGTGTATATCCCAGCCAGGTTCTGGACTTATGTCTGTAGAGTCCAAGATACATGCCACCAAGGTAAGGAGCCTTGGTGGAGTGAAAGGCCAACATTTAATATATGTCAGCAGTACAGACTGCCGGCATATGTTTAGCGTATGTTAGTATGGCTTACTACTAGTGTTGAGCAATTATTATCGACAAAGTTGAAATCGGCAAAAGTTTTTATGTTGATCGAAATTTTTAATCATGCGAAATTTTGGTTAAAATCTGTGCATCATCTATTTAAATCGCGCTTCCTGTCATTTTGGCGGCCAGCAAATCAGCGTACAGAATAGAGCAGGGTGAGATGTGTGTGCGACGTCATGACTGGGATGTGTATGGTTGCGATTGGCTGGAAAAATCACATGACCTCGTTTTACATAGAACAGCCCTTCCTGTTCATGATCAGTGTCTCAGTGTCTCATAGCAGTAGGACGTGCGCTCTGCCTCTGTCCAAACAGCTCAGCAAAATTATTCTATTTCTTCACAGAGAAAGCTCTACTGTTAGCTGTGATTCTTACAACTTAGTTAGATCAGTGATTGGAAGATTTTATGTAGTTAGGTAGAGAATTTTAAAGGAGCATCTACTGCTGTAGAGGGAGCGGGGGGGGGGGGGCCGTGGGCGAACACAGACGAGCTCTATAAAGAATACTGGATAAAGTTCACCAATACTTGGTGTAGACATTGCACTGCAATAGCTTTATTATTAACAGTTTTCTATTGAAATGTTTCCTGGATATTGGACAGCCTGCACTTATATTAGGATACACATCTTTTTTTAGTAATGCAGGTCTCTTTGTTTTGGTGCAAAACTCCACTTTTATTATCAGTATCATTTCAGATGGTGTTCTTTTTCAATTTTGCCCATTCCGCTTTGTTGATATAGCCACCCTTTCAGTTAAATTAGAATCCCAGCAATTTTTGTAGTCAGCACAGGTTGATAGGTGCCAAAAATAACTTTTATTATCCGAATAAATTACAGATTTTCGTGTTTTTTCACTTTTGCGCCCCTACAGCTTTGTTCATTGAGGCACCTTGCACTTAAATGTGAATACAGCAATTTTGTAGTCACCACAGGTGAATTGAAAGGTGCCAAAAAATACCTTTTATTATCCGAATACATTACAGATACGTGTTTTTTCCCTTTGGCGCAAAAACAGCTTTGTTCATTGAGGCACCTAGCACTTAAATGTGAATACAGCCCAATTTTGTAGGCACCCCAGTTGAATTGCCAGGTGCCAAAAATACCTTTTATTATGCAAATACATTTCAGATACGTGTTTTTTTCACTTTGGCGCAGGCCAGCTTTGTTGATCTACTTTGCAGTTAAATTTGAATCCAGCAATTTTGTAGTCACCACAGGTGAATTGATAGGTGCCAAAAATTACCTTTTATTATCCGAATACATTACAGATACGTTTTTTTTCACTTTGGCGCGGGCCAGCTTTGTTGATAGATCTACTTTGCATTTTAAATTTGAATCCAGCAATTTTGTTTTGATTTGAGGGATTTGAGAATAGCTGTGATTTGCTGTCTTTTAATAAGAATTTTCCAAAACCTTCCATACTTCTGAAATTTTTTATTTCTGAACATGGAGCGAAATTCAGGTGGTAAGCGAGCACAGAGGGGGGGAGGCCATGGAGGTAGAAGTACGAGAGAAGGTGCTCCTTCCCGTGCTTTGGGGACAACACGCATTTCCAGCGGATCGTCAGTTGCAGGACCGTCAGGCCCCGTCATCGCTGGGTCAGGGCCCTGTGAATCTCAGTTAGCGAACAGCGTCGCCAATCTGTCCTTCAGTGGTTTAAAGCAACCTGCATCCAGCAGTCTTACCTTCCCGTCCCCCCCCCCCCCAGTCAAAGGCCACAAATGTCGTCATCAGCATCTTCCAGCATCTGTCCAAAATCAAGCAGCCCAAAAGTCAACTCATGTACACAACACTTTGGATAATCCCTTTCTGAAGACCTCTTTGATGACAAAAAAGCGGTTGGGGTCAGAAGGCATGTTAAAAGATCAAGAGGCCAAGAGGATGATTTTCTCTGCTCTGACGCCCAGTTACTGATGCCATCAGAGGAGGAGAAGGAAGCCGGTCAATCGGCAAAATCCCGGGGTGGTCCGGCAAACGCCTTGCAGTCCCTCTTGCTTGTAGCCCGCAGCTCCTGGATGCAGAATGTAGGACGATGAAGTCACCGGGTGTTGATGATGATGATGACGACATTGCGGTTTCCAACGTGGTCTTTTCAGCAGAATTTGCTTGCGAGACTTCATCGTGGACGAGGAGGAAGACGATGGGGTAGTGCCAGTACGGGTTCCGCCTCAAAAAGGGAGAGGGCGGTCGCAGAAGTCCGCTGATATGTTTCCCCGGCCAGCCAACGGTCAGCGCAAACCCCGCTCCTCGTTTTATCCCCGGGTCAAAAAGGTCCAGGACCTCTCAACCCCTGGACCTTCTTTGAGCAAGCCTCTGTTTCACCCAGCGATGTCATATGCCGCCTTTGCCGTAAACGCAAAAGTAGAGGCAAGAACCTTAGGTGGTTAACCACCACCAACATGTCTAGTCACATGCAGCGAATGCATGAGTTGAAATGGAGGCAACACTTGGCCAAAAATGGGCAAGACCGAGCCCGGGCCTCCAACCACTGTCACACCCTCTGTCTCCGCCTCCTCCTCCTCCGCCACCACAGCGTTCCTCAGCTGCCCATGTCTCTCAGAGTCATGATAGGGATCCCCTCCGTTTCAGCCTCCCCCGTCGCCGAGTACCACCGCAGCACCCAGAGACCCATCCTATCCTTCTCCTCCCGCCAGTTTGATGACCTGCACGCCGTACAGCGGCCAGTCTTTGCAGCCAGCCTTCTGTCTTCCAGATTTGGGTAGCAGAAGAAACACTTTAACCCAAACCATCCCCAAAACCAAAAGCCTGAATGTCGGCATTGCCAGGCTTTTGGCCTTGGAAATGTTGCCTTTCCGTCTGGTGATTTACAGATGGGTTCCGCCACGTCATTGCCCTTGCCTGCCCCAATACCAGATGCCGAGCAGGGTTTTTTTTGCCAGAAAAGGGCCCTCCCTACCTTGGCCCGCCACGTGTCATCTAAAACTTCAAGCGCGTTTTCTGCATCTGTGGCCGGAAAAGTCCATCTGACCACCGACACATGGACTAGTAAGCACGGCCTAGGCTGCTATATCTTTTGTAACAGCTCACTGGGTGAGCTGGTGGATGTCTCTGGGGGGTGACGGTGGCTCTCAGGCTCGGCGCAAAGCTCTTCAAAACCGCAGGGATGGTGCAGGATTCTTTCCCCCAAGGTCCTCTGGTGGCATCACGTGCCCAGAGAAAACCAGGCCCGTTTGAAATAATCTGTCTTGGAGACCGTCCACACACAGGTCAGGACAGGGACGGCTCTCCGCAACGTAGACCGAGCGCTGGCTGGGTAACAAAGAACCCTGCGCCAGGCAAGGTGGTGTGCGATAATGGGCGAAATCTGCTGGCCGCGCCCTTTAAGATCGGTAGCCTGGAGCACATCCCTTGCATAGAGCAACATGTCATGTACCTTACGCCAAAATTTCTAAAGAGCTACCCCGGGTCTGGACCTGCCTGCCTGAGAAGGCTCGATAGTCTAAGTTTCGCACTTCCGCCGTTCGCACCCTGCTTCGTCCCCCTGCTGCGTTGCAGTCGTCACTCGGCCCTCACCCGTCCAACCGTGCCTTCATTGTTGTAGCCGTGCCATGTTGTGGACACGTCTTGGTGAACATCCACCACTCCACAGGCGATCACGCGGCAGGCGATTGTGGAGCAGCCAAGTGGGCCATTACGCAGTATCGAAGTGACACAAGGCCTGGACAAGCAGCGGTGTCGGACCACGGGTTTGAAGCCACCTAGAGTGGAGGCAAGGTTAAAGAGCACTGCACCATCCCTTCCAGTTTATGAAGAAGCCCCAAAATGGCATGCAGACAATGCCCTTGTCAACATGAGTCATTGTGGTGGATCTTAATTCTTGGAACATCGGCTGGACACTCTGAAACAACAGTCCCCGCCAGCGACGGAGGAGGAGACGTGGAAACAGATGCGTGACAAGGAGCCTTTCTCTCCGTCAAAAGGCCCGACAGTTTATCAATTTCATGGGTATTCATTAGTCAGTGGTTCGGGGTCCAGGGCTAGTGCAAGGTGGCGCATCCAGCTCTCAGGTGCATATCTCAGGCAATCGGGCCGTGTGAAGCTGTGCCGGAGGATGCGGAGGAGGAGAAGGAGAGGAGGTATTCCTAAGACCACCGACGTTCCACGACTTTCCCTGCCTGGAAAAGGTTGGCTGCGAATTTGAGGCGGCAGGAGGAAATGAGAAATCAGTTTTTGCTAAGTTGGCCTCCTCGACCCAGAGGCTGGGAAATCAAGGCTTCCATCTCTCACATGAGTGCTCTGATGCTCCATTTCCACCAACATGATCCTCAGCATATAAGGCCATCAAAAATGAACAACAGTTTACTGGTGGCCACCCTCGCGGATCCCCGGTACAAAACAAAAATCAGCACTTTCCTTCCACCCCACCCAAATAGAGAGTAAAAAGCAGGATATTGAGACCTTGCTGATATGATCAACTGAAGACTCTGTTGCGGTCTGCTTCAAGTTCTTCAAATGACCACCGGTGGGAAGCAACTCAGCGACGTGACAGCAGTAAGAGTGCCAAGTACCTAGCGGCAGAAGCAGCAGCAGCAAGGTGGCAGAGGCCTAATGGGAGACCTCTGGTAAAAAAATCTTATATATTTACCAACCTCACCAATGCTTGCCATGCAGGGCAACACATACAACACACAGAGACCAGACTTAAGATCATGGTGCACTACTATCTTGTCCCCTCAAACCAACCGATGTTTTTGTAATGTGTTCTCGGACCCCAATAAGACTTCTGGGTATCCAAATGGACAGAATGGCCCCGCGCTCGCTCCGCCACGCCATAGAGGTGTTTGACCTGCCCAGCAGCCAGCGTCATATCTGAGCAGACCATCAGCACAGCTAGAAGGATTCATTACAGACAAACGCATCCTGCTTATCCACAGATAATGTGGTTCGTTCTTGAACTTCATCAGAAGATATTCAGGCATGGATCCTGATGATAGTTGTGGACCCAATTGCCGAGGTCACCGATTAGTTGCCGGTCTACTTCACATTCCTCTTTCAAACAGAAATGTCCTCTTGAAAACATTTTTTTTTAAAATGATCATTTCTTACTGCACATTTTTATTCTTCAATTCCAACAGTTCATTTGCTAGGTTTGGCTGTGAGGAGACTGTAAAAGACAGCAAGTATCATGACAACACCGTTTTCCACCACATTTACTCACTTTATCTTAGAAGTTTTCTGCATTGTCCAATGTTTTTTGAGGTCATGTTGCTGTGAGATACAGCAATATCCAGGTCCCATTGGAACAGAAAATGTGGTCTTTTAGTGGCATTTCTCCCATCACAATTTTTAAAAGTGCTGAGAAGCATCATATTTATAATTTTTTGGGGTCATGTTGCTGTGGAGATACAGCAATAATCATGGTCCTTTGGAACAGAAATGATGGATTTCTAAGTGGCATTTCTCCCTCAACAATTTTTTAATAGTGGCTGAGAGTCATTTTTTAAAAATTTATGGGTCATGCTGGTGCTTTGAAATGCAGCAAAACTACATGTCCTATTATAGAAAAATGTTGTTTTCTAACAGACATTTTGTTCTTCACAAATTGTCCAAAGTGGCTCAAGGGTCATGCCATTGAATTTTTGGGGCATTTTGCTGTGACCATGCAGCTATACTACAAAGGTCCTATTATAAAAAAATTTGTTTCAAACCAAGACGATTTGATCTTCACAACAGTATTTCCAAGTGAAAAGCTCAATGGTCCCGCACTCAATCACGTAGAGAGCAAGCGCTAACCCAGGACAGGACAGTAATAATGTCCCAGTGGAAACTAAATGGTGGTTCAAAGACTCCCTTTTTCCCTGCATCTTTTTAATCATGTGGGTCTGACAGGTTTTAATGGACATACAGTGTACAGTAACAGTATAGTCAATGTCCATTTCAACTAAAATGTGAGTTGAAAGACTCCCTATTTCCGCACTTTTTAATCTGGGTCATGCAGGTATTGGGGCTCAATGCTGTGGCCCATGACAGGTATGGTTCAATAGTCCAGTTCAATGTAAAATGATGGTTCCAAATCATACTGCTCCCTGGCACTTATTTAATTTAGTGGGTCATGCAGGTTAAGGCTCATGCTGTGGTGCAAGACAGGGAATAGTGAAGGTCTGGATTTTGTTTTCTGTGGCTTTTATAACCTAAGGGTGTTGCCTTAGGTGTTGCGCGTATCCAGTTGTCTGTTGTGGAGGTTAATTCCAGCTTTTCCAGTCCCTGTTTATGGGTAGTAAGAATGAAGGTGTTTGTAGCTCTCCATAGACTTTAATAGTCCACGATCATAAATCTATCATCGACCATCCCGAATATCTTGTCGATGATGTCGACTATCGACCATCTGAACCCGATGTCGAGGGCCAATCGTAAACGCTCAACACTAGTACTACTTATCCTCGGGTCAGCCTTTCATTGGGAGTAAGCATAGAGCGGGTGGTGCTTACTTCCCATGATCCATGTCCAGGAGTTCCGGCGTCTATAGGTCATGCAGGTAAGCTGAATGGGCGTCGCTGTATCTTCCCGTCTACCCTTTCAGGTTGAGACATGCCCTCTGGAGGAAGCCAGTGTCTGCTACACTGTCACACAAGGTGCTAGTGAGGGAACTACACCTCTGTCTAGTAAGTGCTCAGACAAGCAGGAGTTTTCTTTATGTTTGCTGTTTTCTGTGCATATTGCCATACGTTTGTTTTCTGCTCGAATAAACACACGGACCAAGGAACCATTTGTACCTGATATCTGCCTCTGTCTCATGCCTGAAGGACTTATGCGGTGATCCCAGAGCTGTGCAAGCTCACACCTTATGATGGCAACATTTTGGTTTTCAGAATCAATTACCAGTTTTCCATAGAATTATGGTTTCAAGATACAATGGTCGTCCCAGAAGCAAATCATTTTGTATGTTGAGGAAACATATATTACCAAAAAACTACAAAGCCACACTTACAGCTCAATGGCTTGGAGATACACTGAATCCCATAAGCAGGCGTCTCTGCCCTAGTGCTACATGCGAAAAGATACAAACAGGTGCCTATAAATTAATGAGCAAATGCTCTAGATACTAGTTCACACCCTAGCAAGCAAAAAGCCACAGTATAACACATAGGGAGAAATTGCCACAAATGCAACAAAACCTATGAAAATTGCATATAGATAAGGCATACAAAGGGTAACACCATTTATTACAGTTACTCCATACTGGGTTCACAGCTTATATCGCCCACAATTAAAAAATGGCAAGCTGCCCAGCACTTAGAAGAGACACTGCACAAAATACTTGTATCCTAAGATCCCCATGTTTTAGTGGTCAAAAAGATAACATACTGGAAAAATATGCAAGTAATAAGAGGTATTAGATGATACAGTATCTTACAGTTCATTACGCAAAGCCTCACTACTAGCCCCGGCAATGGCTCCTCCTATCTTGCGAGTCCCAACACATCAAGAAACAAAACCACAAGAAAAATGGGACATAAATAACCAAAAAACTACAAAGCCACACTTACAGCACAATGGCTGGTAGATACAACTGAATCCCATATACAGGTATCTCTGGCCCTTAAGCTACAAGGGAAAAGATACAACAGGTGCCGGAATTAAAGTGAGGGCCATGAGACGGCCTGCTAATGGGAATCATTATATCACAAGCCATTGAGCTGTAAAGTGTGGCTTTGTAGTTTATTGGTAATTATATGTCCCTATTATCTGTGGTAATTGTTTTTGGATAGAAGAAAAAATAATGTAGACCCTGCAAATGGAGATATTTTGGGTGAACAGATTCAAACTGGCCCCTCTAAAACTAGAATCAACAGGCCCTTTAATTTGTCTGTTCCAGAGCCGCAAGCCAGGAATTATATACAGTGCCAAGGGGGTTAAGCACCTCGGCCAATCCCTAGATGGGGCGGGGCAATTAAAAATCTTTCTGGGATGCTTTTACTGCCTGTTATTGCTCTTGTATCCTGGCTGTTGTGTTTTGTCAGATTGCTATTTGGATTTCTCTGCCTCTGGAATTTGTCTCATGTTTTGGCAACTCTCCTGTCTTCTGATTTGTTACTGCATGATCTCCTGATGACATTTCTCTATTTGTTTTCTGTTGTGTCTATGCCTGTTTATCATCCATTTGTTTGCTTTATGTTTGGCCAGGGTTTGTTCAGGGTAAGGTTCGAGAGCTGGGTCACCCTTTTCGGGGCAGTTGCTCTGTTTAGGCAAGATAAGCCAGGAAAAGATTAGGGTGTCCCTGACAGAAGCTTTTACTTCTTATTAATGATAGGTTGTGCATGTTTAAAATTACTTTAAAGATTTCAATGCAATTATAAATGGACATGCCAATGTTCTGTATAGGTAGAGGGCAGGCTCCCAAAATAATTTACTCTGATTGGCCCAAAAATTTCCTATTCTGCCAGTGTAGGCACATATGATAGCAATCAGATACAAGATCTCTGTTTCTGGGAGGTGGATAAGGTCATTGATATCTACATCCTGCTATGAATATAGCACTATACCCTTGATAAATTATTATGTTTTAGGTATAATGCAGCTTCTAGCTTATGACTGATGGACCAATCCTTCTTGACTAATTTTACTTTCAATAGTTAAAATAACAACAGAGAGAGAGAGAGAGAGAGAGCACTTAACAGGATAATATGTAACTACTAGTAAATGGTCCAAAAGGTAATTCTCATCTGATCAACTAGCAGAGTGTGATCAAGATAGGGCATCGGAGATCCAAGTCCTCTGGTATATCGGTATGAACTTGCATCTGAAGAAGTGTAATAAACTTCAAATCCCACACACAAAAAATCAGAATTGTAAACTGAGCTCACGATCAAGTATCAAATTGCCATAAAGATTGCCAGAAATGTAATATTTATACAATGCAAAATATCAGGCGCATCAGTGAATTTGCAGTGTAGACCACTAACCTTACAAAGAATCCTGATGAATAAGTTTGACAGAACCGATTCTTCATAAACCCATGCTGGAACAGCGTTATACATTTATTTTCAGTGAGATAGTCCAGGATAGCATCTCTTAGAAAACCCTCATACATTTTACCAAAGACAGAGGTTAAACTTTCCGGCCATATAGTTTCCAGATCACTTTTTTGACCCTTTTTTGAATATGGCACCGACATTTTATTATGCGCCAATTCCTTGGGACAAACCCATATAATATACAAGGCCCATAAATAATAGAATAGGGGCCCTATCATATGACAATACATAAACTTAACTCCCCATAGCACACAGTAAATATCAGGGCCGGGTGATTTTGTTACTATTTTTAATCTTCTTAAGACGATGCTGCTCTTCTTCCTGGGTTAGACAAGAAACATTTAAGGTTTTGGAGGTCATTAAGGAATTTACCTCATCCCTTTATCAATTAATAGACGGTCAATTTTCCTCAGTAAATACAGTGGAGAAAAAATTGTTTAATAGATTTACTTTCTTCTCATTGCCCTCTACAAAACCACCCTCTCTACTTTTTAAAGGGAAAACATTTTCAGTTTTAATCTTTTTACAATTTTTTTAGTTTTTGAAAGGGCACCAAAATACTGGTGCAGCCCCTTATATACATGTTGTCCATAGCGTCCCTAAGCATATTCCTAAATAGTCATGGTTGACATGATACTATAACAATATTAATCTAATTCTGCTCATATGCTAAATAAACACACATACTCAGAGGAACCGATGCGTCCAAAACTGTCAGGGACGAAGACGGAATAGATGACAGAGAAACGCATTTGCTTTGGTAAGAAATAAGCTAAATATAGCGTTCTACATTGAAAATACATAGTAAAATAGACACATGAAATCCCTAAGTTTATTCCTAAATATCCATGATCGCGTAAATGATGTTATAATGATATCATGCGCACGCACGAAATAGATGAACAGAGAGAACATTGAATCCAGAACTGGAATGACAAAGACAGAATTGATTAGAAGATAACCTGTAGAAACTCGGGTAACATTAACCCTTATAACACCTTGACTAAGTTTGGAAATGAAAGTAATGAAAGACTTGTATAAAGAATTGGGGAATGTAAGTTTCCAGCCCAAACTGAGACTGACTTTCAATGTATGCCCGAGATAAAACATTGCATGCTGATTACAGGATCCCTCTATATCAGAAAACAGAGCACTAAATGTAGAAAGTCAACTTAGGCTACGTCCACACGACAGAGGACAAAGGGCCTCATGTATGAAAACTCTCTAGGTCTAAGACTGTCTTTGTTGCCCATAGCAACCAATCACAGCTCCCCTTTCATTTCATATAGTGCTCTGAAAAAATAAAAGGGGGGCGCCGATTGGTTGCTATGGGCAACAATGAAAGTCTTAGCCCTAGACAGTTTTCATACATAAGCCCCGTAATGCTCATCGGATTCTTTAGTTCTGTTTGTTTCTGATTTTGGATGTCCCATTCATTTGAACAGTACAGTAATCTGTGGTTACCAAGTGGAATACACCGAATTATAGAACATGTTCTAGGTTTTTTGACCCGGTTTTCAAATTTGAAATCCAACCTCAGAAGATCTGAGCTGTGTAAACTACAGCAAGGGTTTTCTATTAAAGGGGTTTTGCCACGATGTAATGTTGATGTGGGATCCTCTATTCACATAAGCAAAAACCACCACTTATCACCGTCCTTCCCATAGGGATAAGCACATATTCAAATTTTCTTCTTTAAAAATCACTTTTATTCTTAATCACACTTTTAAAAAGTCCTTGATATATAAATACAGCAGGCAATATACCAAGAGTAGTTTTTCACATTTCAATGAGAACGGTCTTATTTGTTATTCACTAGAGCAGGATCTCACGCGGGACCAGGGTCTGAAAGTTAGGAGTTACTAACTGACACCATCTTGGCGTAGTAGCATGTCTGCTACGTTTCGAGGGTAAAATCCCTCTTTGTCAATCATCATGCTGTATAGAGAATGCACTGGTTGTAATGTGATTATTTGAGTAAACTTTGCAGACGCTCCCTGCTTCCTCGCTCTCTGCTCAGCCCCCTCCCTCTCACCCCTGCAGCCGTTCATGACTCTGCATGCTTTGTTAATCTTCTCAGATAAGGGGTAAGGAACTCACTTCGTGGCAAAACCCCTTTAAGGTCTATGGGGATGATTTATTAAGGTCTATGGGGATGATTTATTAAAGTCTATGGGGAAGATGGGGATGAATTGTCAAATATAAGCAACATTAGCATTAGCCATAATTAGAGAGGCGCGAATCGATACTAACGAAGTGGAATTCGTTTAGAATTTCAGGAAAACTTCGGTTCTGAACGAAGTCGAAGTTTGGGGTACTTCGGGTGAAACGGAAGTGTGCTTTTGATTGATAAAATGGCTGCAAGCACATGGCGTTACATGGGGCAAAGCACTCTGGGAGGAAGAAGGGCAGAGCCTGCATGACATGTGCAGAGGTGAAGCCAATCAGAGACCGGCGGGATTCTGTGACGTCACCGCACCATATAAGTCCGGGCGCGACGCTGGGAGCTCATACCGCTCTCACTGTACTGATCAGGGAAGGTGCTGCCGCGGCTGATTGTGATAGCTCTCACTGAAGAATGTTTTTTTTACAGCGATTTTTGTGGGGTGTCTCAGCTGTCTCAGAGACTGTTCTCTTAATGTTCTATTTCTGATTTTTTGGGGTTTGGATCTGAAATCCAGTGTGCGTCCACTGCAGGGTGCATATACATTTCATTTTCCAAGTGGGATCTAAGCCAGTTCCTGTTGTATTCATTAAAGAAACAGGTTTTTTCTACAAAAACCACTTTTTTTGGCTGCTCAATTCTATTGCGCAATTTTCATCCAGGGGTTTTAATTAAGCGTGTTTTGTGGTGTGCGACCCCAAGAACCGTCATTTTCACGCCAAAAAATATACATTTTTCATGTGCATAATTCACAAACGAAGGGTTTTTTTTTTAAATTTTATCTCTTTTTGTGTGGCGTAGAAAAAACGCAATTGGAACACGCTACAAAGTATTTGGTTTGGTGGGCAAAATTTTTTGGGCAATTTACTCCAGGGGTTAAATTTAAACGTTGTTTTGCTGGTGTGTGACCCAAAAAAACCGTCATTTTCAATGCCAAAATTATACTTTTTCGTGCATAATTACAAGCGAAGGTTAATTCAAATTTTATCTCTTTTTGTGTGGCTTTGAAAAACGCAATTGTAACACTACAAAGCCACTAGTTTGTGGTTGCTCAATTCTTTTGCGCAATTTACATCCAGGGGTTAATTAAGCGTTGTTTTGCTGGTGTGCTGACCCAAGAAACCGTCATTTTCAACGCCAAAATATATACATTTTTCCTGTAGCATAATTCACAAGCGAAGGTAATTACAATTTTTATCTTGTTGTGTGGCGTAGAAAACACGCAATTGTAACAGCTACAAAGCTACTAGTTTGTGGTTGCCAATTCTTTTGCGCAATTTACATCCAGGGGTTATTAAGCGTTGTTCTGCAGTTTTTACTCATTAAAAGAAATTTTTTTTTTCACCGCCACAGAAGAATTTTGTAGCATAATTCATATCCGAAGGTTAATTTAAGTCTGTTTGGGGCTTTTATATTCAGTAAAATACACAGAGTTTTTAAACGGCACATAAAAAGTCAATTTTTCCTGGCCATTTGTGGAGCGCAATTTATATCCAAGGGTTACCCAAGCTTCTTAGTGGGTTCATTTGGAGTCAAATACAGGGTGTGTACATTTTAGAACAAACAGTATGTCAGACAGAGAGGTGGCAGGCTCTTCACCTGCGAGTGGCAGAGGCACAAACATTCCTGGAGCAGGTCGCAGCACAGCAAGGGGACGTCGCAGCAGGGGTCACTCGGTGAGGCCACAACTGCCCCCTTATCTAGCGGGTGTTTTA